>JAGWEN010001112.1:0-39820 GCA_018703685.1 Orius laevigatus
GGTGGGGGTAAATTTAAAAAACACAATTTAAACCTCAGAAGGACCTGTCTGACGTAGATAAGTTTGGTCCTACAAAAAATCTTACTAGGTCAAATTTGTAGCAAATTTAATACTCTTTAATTTTGTATTTATACAATTTTTTGAAATTTGAATTTTATTGAATGAAACTTTTTTTAATTTTTTGAAATTTACCCCCTCTTTGTCCTATTGATTGTTAATTGCTTCTCGATGGTTGATTTAAAATGGAAATTGAATTCTCTACAACATTTACTTAGTACACTTTTTTGATAAAATATCCCCTTCCTTGATTTTTTCCGACTTTTCTAAAATCTGACTTTTTTTAATTGGAAAAACTCAAAAATCCGCTTTTTTGTCGCCTCGTAGCTCAGGAACGGTTGGTCTTACAAAAAATCTTATTAAATAAATTTTGCAGCAAATTTTATAGGCTTTAATTTTGTTTTATAAATTTTTTTTGAAATTTCAATTTTTGAATGAAATTTGATTTGAAATTTTTTGAAATTTACCCCCACCCCTGCCTATTGATCGTTAATTGCTTTTTGAGAGTTGGTTTTTAAAGGTAATTAAATTCTCTACAACTTTTATTAAGTACACTTTTTTGATTAAATGATGTCTTCTGTCCTTTAGAGGTCAAAATAGAAAACCCCGGTTTTTTTGCAACCTCGTAGCTCAGAAACGTTTGGTCCTACGAAAAAATCATATTAGCTAAAAATTATAGAAAATTTAATTATCTTTAATTTTGTACTAAAAATTATTTTGCCTACGACTAACGGTTTTCGAGATATTACAGAAAAAACGAAAAAAACCACCTTAAAAACGCTCTAGACGCCAATCCTCACGGGTTTCGGTAGGGTACTTTTTTGTGGTTAATCAGGGGACCTACACATTTCCGTAGATAAACAAAATACCTTATTTATTTATTTTTAATTTGCCCTATTCGGGCTTAGATTGACTGGACTATAAGGCCATGTGATCCACAAAAAGCAATACCCGAGAGTTTCGCTTGTTCCAAAATGTATCGGTGAAGCGGCAAAATGTGCGGTTCGAGCGAAACGTTGCTTCGCCATTCCTCGATTGATTTGTTCCTGTCGACATTCTCCGCTTGGACCAATTGAGCGAGGTTCAGACGTTTCGAATCGAGAGTCGATCCCTGATCGGAGTTACTTTCGCTCTTTTTGTTGTAATTGGTCGGACCCCAAGCGCCATTCGATTCCTCAACATCGCTACTCGCATCCCTTCAAATAATCGACATTATAGAACTAAAAACCATTTTTAACACTAAAAAATACCTTAATGAGACTTTATCCGATGGTAATTTAAGTGGAGGAGGTATAAAATTTGAATATTCGGGACTTAATTTCGGAATCGAAAGATTCTTCAAGGCTGAGCTGTCTTTATCCATCTGAAAACAAAAGTTTGGCTTTAAACTTAAGCGGTTTTTGAGAAAGTAAGGTTTCAATTTGGAAGTTTTTGAGACATACGGGACTATCGACAGATCTTCTTCCAGACATGAAGTACTTTTCATGCATCGAATCTTCTTCTTCTTCGGCAGGTACGATCGTCTGCTTTTGAGCGAATGACTGCGAACGAGATATCCCGTGATTGGACGAGCTCCCCGTGAGTATCTTCTGCGGGCGGCTCGTGGAGCGATTTTCCTGTCCTAGGCTATAACCGCCTCCTATACTGATGTTTGTATCGAAGCTGTTCGCCTTTGTGCTAGAACCTGGCGATCGCTTCTTCAGCAAAGGAGTCGACGGCGAAGGCGCCAAAGATGGCTTCGCCCCACTCGGAGTCGTTATCGTCCCTGGCGTCGTAGGGTTCGCACCATTGTTTTCCGCATGCCGACACGACACACTACTAGAATCCGACGACCTCCCAGAATCCTACAAAATCCATCAATCAATTCCAACAATTAACACTTAAAGTTTAAAAAAAAAAAAAAAAAAAAATTGTTACTTTAGTAACCTGTGATTGAGCATTTCGCCTCCAGGAGCTCTGACTACCTCGTCGACTGTTCCGAGCAGGGTCTCCCGATCTACAGCTATCTCCATGCCTAAAAATAGTTCATTGTAACCATACTAACTCTTCAATCGGCAAACCTGTGGTGATGATGATGATGATGATGAGGCCTCGACGTCCTAGGACTTCCGGCAGATTCCTCTTCGCTTGCTTTTTCAACGCTCCCTCCTCCGCTTCCACCACCTCCTCCCGAACTCCTCGTACCAGCCTTCCCACAAAATATATCCTAAGTTGATAAAATAATATGTTGTGCGATAAATAAAAAAAAAATGAAAAAAACAGAAACATAAAAACAAAAATTTATGCTTTTTCTTTAAATCGTTAGTATTTAAATTGATTTTTCTAATAGGAAAAGGAAGGATAAAAAAAAATAAAATAAAATAAAAAGTTAAGTCAAATACGTTCCCCTCAACCTAGACACCCATCGCAAGGATTAAGGAGAAGGAAGCACTTTCAGACTATAGGGCATATGGAATAGATATGGCTATGGGGATAGAAATGGCAGATGCCATGCTAGCATGTTTGTCTATACCCAGTATAAGCTTAAGAAATGAATTGATACCAAGCCTATGAAATAAAATGGGCATTAGGTACACATAGCCTTTCGTCTATAACCTCAGCTAGGTCCAAAACCTCTGCTGGGTGAAGGGCCTATAAACTTTGATCTCTGCAGAGTCTATAAACATTGGTCAATAGCCTCTTCTGGATTCAATTAACCTTGGTCAATAACCCCTCTGCATGATCTGCAGATTATACTTATATACTGATCTCCAACTGTTCTCCAAGCTTGGCTCTGTTTCAAAAACCTATGCTGGTCAACAACCGCTGGTGTTCCATAACCCCAGCTAGTATACCTTGGATTGTTACTGCTGTTTCAATAAGTATTTTAACTTGTTTCCATTGGATCATAACCTTTGGTCTATAACCAAAGCTGGATCTGATTGATGGCCTCTGCTTGGTCTATAGCTTTTGTTTTTGTAACCTCTGGTCAGACCATGGCATGGCCATAACCTCAGCAGGGTCTATAACCAATGGCCAATAACCTCTGCCTGGTACTAAACATCAGCCGGGGGTCTTTTTATTTTATAAACTCTGGTTGGTCCATAACCTGGTTCATAACCTCATCATGAGCCTTTTCCATAAACCTCTGCTTGGCCTAAAACTTCAGCATGGTTTATAACCTCAACTGGGTTAGTTTTAATAGCTGGGTCCAGGGGGAAGGAGTCAATGGAAAGGAGTTTCGCGTTTTAGTTCAAATGTTAGACACCCAAGCGCCAAAGCGCTAGTGTCGTCATTCATAAAGAAAAGAAGTCATAGCATAGACAGACAGTCTATCTCTCTTCTGTGGTCATGGTAGGAATACAATCTACAATCGGTCTACAATCTTGCCTTTCTCACAACCTCTGCTTGGTGTACAACTCTTCTTTTATAACCTCCCTCTGATTTGGCCATAACCTCATATGGCCTATGACCTAGCACAGATTATACTCATCTTCAACTGGGTGGCAGAAAAACGAGCCATGAAAACCTGGCGGTAATGCCCGGCGTTTTCACTAGCACACACACAGGCACATGACCACACCTGTCTGGGTGCCCAAGTCCTGCGCAACACCAAACTTTTCCTTTCGTTGGAGTCAGGGGGCCCTGGACCATTAGTATATAACTCTGGGTGGTCTGGGTCTATAGCCATTGGTCTACAGGGCGTACCAGAAAGAGTGGAGCACGTTTATAAGTATGCCATACTTTTCACCTGATGTCGGAGTGAACAACCCATAGATTTTAGGGAGGAATCAGCATCTTTTTAATACGATTGCGCACAAAAAAGGCGATAAAACGGAGGCATATGGCACAAGCGTCTGCCATAACACAGCAATAGCCACAAAAGAAGAAGATGCATTGGGAAATGGAGAGACAAAGGAAATGCGATAAGTACTAATTCATGCTTTAAATTCGGTTAGCGAAGCACTAAAGGACCGCAACCCCCGGATTGTGTTAGTAGACGGGCTAAAGGGAAGGAAACAAAAAGATGTTTAGGATTACTCACATTTAATTTAATATTCGTAGGGGGTAAAGTGCGAAGGGATCGGCCCGGGGTTTGGGTCGAGACACTTTCTTTCGACTTTCGCGAACTCGTCGTCGAGCTCACGTCGTTTCCATCCTCAGGTTGGATCGGTTCCGTGTTTTGCTTCAAGGTCTAGAAAAATTGCCAATTTTTTTTGTTCTCTCTTTTTTTTGAACGGTTCTCTCGCGAATTTTACCCCAAAAATGGGTTATCCAAATGACCAAAAATAAAACAAAAGGGAAAAATAAAAACAAAAAATGGAAAAATGTTGAAAATAAAAAATGGGATGATGTAAGGATGTCGTTTTTCTTTTGTTTTTTTATTTAAATGTTTTATTTTAGAGTTTAGAGTTTTGTTTTACTTACCAAATAAAATAAAAATGAGTGAAATGATGAGAAAAACCGTAAAAAAACACAAAGAATGATAAATTGACGAGATTTTCTATTATAAAAGATCAATTTAATGAACATTTTTCGTCAATTTATCAAATTACGGAAGAGCGGGATTGGTTGAAATACCTGAAGTTTGGCGAGTGGGATGATGTCGCAGTTTTGAGGTCGGTGCCAGACCGTTTTTTGAGAAGTCGCATTGTAGTAATAGAACCTTCCGGTGTTGTGGTCGAAGAGTTCCCACCATTGTTTATTATCAGTCTTTTTACTGGAAAAAAAAGAAGGAAATCTGCAGTTTAGAAGCCTATAAGAAATTTTCCTTAGTAGCATGAAACATGCGACATAGCAGATATGAAACATAGGGCATGCTATGGCAGATAAAAATAGGAAAATCTTACACTGGTACACCGGCTGGCGGATCCCAGACGCACTCGCCAGTCGCCAAATTGGCGTACATGTGCTCCTTCGTCTTCGGCTCTATTATCTCCACCCATTCCACTCTAAAAATAAAAAAAAAAAATAATTTTTTCAGATCTGTACATCAATTTACAAATAACTGGTTTACATGCTTTGGCAAAGTGTGGATTGACAGGATTAGGTGGTTAGGCGTTTGGGTGATTTGAGTGGATTGGTGGTTTTGGCTGGTTTGGACATTAGGTAAGGAGTTTGGGAGAATTGGGGTCTTTAACTGATGTTGGTGGTTAAGGTGCTTTTGCTAGTTGAGTGGTTCGGATGGCATGAAGGCTAGCCTGGTTTGGACAGTTTGGCTGCTTTGAGTTTGGGTGGTTAGCTGGGCAGGCTCTAATCCCAAATCCATACCAAAAGAGCCCAACAGGAAGGTTGATTGCCAGATGTCCAGATATAGAGCCCTTTCCACCGACCGCACTGATAAGCCGAGATGTTTGGAAATGTGAAATGAGCCCACCTTACCTTATACTTAAGGTTTGAGATGGTTGAAAATCGTGATGGGAATGTCTGATAATCCGCAGATCGTATTAAGAAGGGTTCAAATCTAGGAAGATGTTCTGGGACCCATGCTAAGCTAAGGGGCCTAAATGGAATTTCGTGATTTCTTCGATACCGTAAAGTTTGAGATGATTGGGAATGGTGACGTCCCGAGGACCATAGTAGAAAACAGTTGAAATCGCCTAAGCGGTTCTGGGACTCTCCTGAGGGACTTAAATGGAATTTCGTGATCTTAGGAAATAACAGCAGGAGATGGTCGAAATTGATCATAGGAGCTGCTCATGAACGATGGAGTCTCCGGGCTCAGAGACCCATTTTATTTTACTTTGACCGATAATTAGGACATCAAAGATAGGCTTAGGGAAGGCCTTTCCGGAGGAAATCCGCTGCTTCTCGAGGCTGCCTCGAGGCTTTTAGCGGATTTCCGTAGGAAAGTAGGCTATTGAGGTGGTCGTCACGGAGGCTCCCAGGCTAGAGGCTTATATATTCGTGATCAGGAAGCTCTGGGGATCACAAAAATATAGGCTGTTCCTTTCATGTTTATATATATATATATATATATATATATATATATATATATATATATATATATATATATATACATGTTCATCGCATAACTGGAGCAATTTTGGCATGAGGTTAATGAAACTCTGTATTTAGGGCCTAAAAAAATTGAGAAGGAAACCTATTGAAAATGGCTTGAATCGAGCAAGCGGTTTGGTACTTCGCTTAGGGCATAAAGGGCATTTTCGTGATTTTCTCGGAACCTGAAGGTTTGAGATGGTTGAAAATCGTGACGGGAAGGTCCTGGGGGCCGAGGATCATAGTTAATAGCAGTTCAAATCTCAAAATCGGTTCTGGGACTTGGCTAAGGGGCCCAAATGGAATTTCGTGATTTCTTCGATACCCGAAAGTTTGAGATGGTGGAAAATATATTATGGCCTGAGGACCATAGTAGAAGACAGTTGGAATCGCCTAAGCGGTTCTGAGACTCTCCTGAGGGACTTAATTGGAATTTCGTGATCTTAGGAAATAACAGCAGGAGATGGTCGAAATTGATCATAGGAGCTGCTCACGAACGATGGAGTCTCCGGGCTCAGAGACCCATTTTATTTTACTTTGACCGGGATAATTAGGACATCAAAGATAGGCTTAGGAAGGCCTTCCCGGAGGAAATCCGCTGTTTCTCGAGGGTCCTAGTTAGTACAGTTTAGATGGTTTGGCTGGTTATGGTCCTTTCCTAGTTTGGTGGTTTAGCCTATTTTGCTAGCAGTTGCTGGTTAGCCTTGATTGGACAGCTTGGCTGATTCGATGGCTTGGTTGGGTTCTAGACATCAACCATCACATTCATTCTCGCTGAAATCACTCACTATCAGTTATCATATCAATGTGAACCAAATTCGTCAATCATTAATAGAACAACAAATAATTCCGATTCTTTCCACATCATTCTCGCTTATCAACATCAATGACGTTATTTGTATCATCGGTCGTCAATAGCCAAATTATCAACCCCAATGGAAGAATAAAATGCAAATGTAGTTTTTCAACATCACCATTCACACTCATCAACATCAATCGTTTATTAATCATCATCGATAATATATTTTGAATAAAATATCATCAAAAGGAGTGGTCAAGTATTGATTTGTAGTCTTGATTCGGGAGGGAGCGTTTTGAAATTTGGTCTGAAAACGGTGGAGAGCTTACTTTTCGGACATTTTCCTGTTTGAGCGTGAAATCCGGGCCCCTCGCCCTTTCTCCGGGAAGCGCGAGTGGAAAATACGCCGAAAAGGGAAAACGCTGAGCAAAACGGGCGTCAAATAAGGTCCGGGAGGGTGGAGATCGGTTCGACGGCCATTTTAAAACTGTTTTACACCAGGGTAACTATCGATTAGTGTATCGAGATTTTAAAAAGATCTGTGATATCGATGTATTGAAATTTGGCGCGAAATTGATCACAAGAGCATTCAGCAGAAAATTGGCTCTTAGAAAAATATATTCAGCAAAAAGAGGTTCCCGAACTTTTTCACAGTGCGCCCCCCTTTTAAACAAATTAAAACCTTTCCCCCCTCCCCCTCTAAAGTTTTGAATGTTAACTTTGAGGTTTTTGAATGAAATTTGGGTTTTGAAATGTTGATTTTGAGGTTTTTGGACCAAAATTAGGCTTCAAAAGTGTTGATTTTGAGGTTTTTGGACGAAAATTAGGCATCATAAATGTTGATTTTATTTATTTTTTCTTTTTTTTGACTACCTACATACATATACCTAATTAGGTTTGACAAATGTTGATTTTGAGGTTTTTTCACGAAAATTTAGCTTTATAAATGCTGATTTTGAGGTTTTTGTACGAAAATTATTCTTCATAAATGTTGATTTCGAGGTTTTTGACGAAAATTTGGCTTTATAAATGTAAGTTGAATATGAGGTTTTTGGACGAAAAATAGGCATCTTAAATGTTGATTTCGAGTTTTTTTTGACCAAAATTAGGCTTTAAAAGTGTTGATTTTGAGGTTTTTGGACGAAAATTAGGCATCATAAATGTTGCTTTTATTTAATTATTTTTTCTGACTACATACTATAATTAGGCAATTATAAATGTTGATTTTGAGGTTTTTTCACGAAAATTTAGCTTTATAAATGCTGATTTTGAGGTTTTGTACGAAAATTATTCGTCATAAATGTTGATTCGAGGTTTTTGTCGAAAATTTGGCTTTATAAATGTAAGTTGAATATGAGGTTTTTGGACGAAAATTAGGCATCTTAAATGTTGATTTCGAGTTTTTTTTGACCAAAATTAGGCTTTAAAAGTGTTGATTTTGAGGTTTTTGGACGAAAATTAGGCATCATAAATGTTGATTTTATTTATTTATTATTTATTTTTCTGACTACATACCTATAATTAGGCATTATAAATGTGATTTTGAGGTTTTTTCACGAAAATTTAGCTTTATAAATGCTGATTTTGAGGTTTTTGTACGAAAACTATTCTTCATAAATGTTGATTTTGAGGGTTTTCACGAAAATTAGGCTTTATAAATGTTTATTTTGAGGTTTTTGACGAAAATTAGGCTTTAAAAATGAATTTTTTGAGGTTTTTTTTTGACGAATTTATGCTTCACACATGTTGATTTCAAGGTTTTTTTTTTTTTTTTCTCTCGAAAATTTGGTTTTACAAATGTTGATTTTGAGGTTTTTTTGACAAAAATTAGGCTTTACAAATGTTGATTTCGAGGTTTTTTTGACCAAAATTAGGCTTTAAAAGTGTTGATTTTGAGGTTTTTAGACGAAAATTGGGCATCATAAATATTGATTTCGAGGTTTTTTTGACGAAAATTAGGCTTTAAAAATGTTGATTTTGAGGTTTTTGACGAAAATTACGCTTTAAAAATGTTGATTTCGAGGTTTTTGACGAAAATTAGGCTTTAAAAATGTTGATTTTGAGGTTTTTGACGAAAATTTTGCTTTGAAATGTTGATCTTGAGGTTTAGCGGATTTTGACGAATTTATGCTTCACACATGTTGATTTCAAGGTTTTTTTTTACGAAAATTTGGCTTTAAAAATGTTGATTTTGAGGTTTTTTGACGAAAATTAGGCTTCACACATGTTGATTTCGAGGTTTTTACTTTTTTACTTCTTGAGCTTTCCCACACCCCCTGGGGACAGTGCCTCCAGTTTGGGAGCCCACACACACCTGACCAACAGGGGGAGGGGGTTATGTCCACCCCCCCGGGCCAGTCCGCCCCTGTGTAGAGCCTAGTTTTCGTCCTTAAACTCCAAATTCAAGTTTTTAAGAGCGATTTTTCGTCAAAACCTCTACGTCGAGGTTTTAAGAGCCAAATTTTCGTCAAAAACCTCAAAATCAAGAATAAAAGCCAATTTTTCGTCAAAAATCTCTCAACCAACATTTGTAAAGATTAATTTTCGTCCAAAAGCCCCAAAATCAAGGTTTTAAGGGCAAAGTTTTGAATATATCTTTTGAGAAAAGTTGTTGACAAAATAAGAAGAAAATTTGGGTTTTAAAATGTTGATTTTGAAATTTTTAACAAAAGAAATTGCACTTATAACGTTCATTTTAAGGTTTTTTTGACGAAAAATTGGCTCTTAAAACTGCGATTTTGATGTTTTTGACAAAAAATTTTCTCTTGAAAGTCGATTTTGAGATTTTTTAACGAAAATTTGGCTTTAATGTCGATTTTGAGGTTTTTGACGAAAAATTCGCTCTTAAAACCTTCATTTTGAGGTTTTTGGACGAAAATTAAGATTTACGAAAATTCCATTTTTGGTAATTTTGAAATCAGGATTAAGTTTTTTCTTGCCGGACGGTTTTTATCGATTTTCCGCCTCAGCATGCGCCCTCCGTCAAAACCTTACGGCGAAAACCTCATCGTAGCTTTCGGAAAATATGACGGACAGATCGAAATAATGCCGAAGAAGATATTTTTCAAAGCGGTCTTCGCAACGAGTACGTGGACCCTCCCGTTTCCTGGCAATTTCATTCTTCCTGTTCCAGGTGAAGACGAAAAGTTCAAATGCGGCGAACTCGACGTTCAGGGTCCTACGGTCAAAGGATGGCAGAGTCAAAAAAACCCCGAATACCCACAAGAAGTCATTTTAAAACTCGACCACCCTGTATATATAGTCCAAGTTCAAATTCTGGCCCATCAGTTTCTTATACGTAAGTAGCAGACCACGATTTCAACAAATTTTTGACAGATTTTCTCGATATTTATATCGTTGGCCAGCTATTTTCCTTAGCCACAAAAATGGACTTGGACCTCATAAAATTTATGTTCGTTTTCAGCTGAAAAAATCGAATTGTGGTCGTCCTCTTCATCGAATGATTTGCAGTTCGACTACTTAGGATACGTCACGCTTTCCGATAATAAATCTTCGGGGTACAAATCGAGAGAGTTGAAAACTGTCTCGATTCCTCAGTCAAGTAAATCGACTCATGTCAAACTCACGCTTATTCAGAATCATGAAAATGAGCTTAATCTATACGATCAGGTAAGCTAAAGGGTAAAAAGACGGGCTAGAGTCGAAAAGCGCCAAAAAAAAGGGTCAAAGTCCTGCTCTACCTAATCAATCCCCGCGGATTTCCAGTCTACTTCCATCCCAGTAACCATACTCGGACAACCACCAGGTTGTACTAGCATTTTTGTTTTCTATTTTTTCCAGGTTGGACTCGTCGCAGTGCAAATATTAGGCGAAGAGACTGAGGAAGCAAGCGACTATTCCATATTCGACGACCTCTCTTTCGACATGTACGTCGACCGCGAGGTTGCACGTCTGATCCGTCAGATGGAACGACGGAAAGCGGAGGCTGTGAAGGAAGAGCGTTTCAGATACGCGGCCCGTCTCAAATCCGCGATGTCAGCACTCAGAAGCGCCGGAGAGAAACTGGGGCGCCTCGAAATGGGCAAGAGCCAAGCGATCGCCAACGAAGATTATGCAAAAGCGAACAAAAAGAAGGAGCAGATGGACCTCCTCAGGAGCGAGACTTATGCAGCATTAGCCGTCGAAGATCTTCTCGAAGAATCAGGGGTAAGTGTCAGGCAAAGTTGCAACAGAAGTTTCAAACTGGTTTCGACTTGACGGCGCATGCGCAGATTGGTTTGAGCGTTTCATACGAACCCAAACTGTGACTGATAGACCCTTCCTAGTCTAGTCACTCTACGCCCAAAAAGGCCATAAGCGTATCTCGAAAGCCGTACGTCGTAGCTCGTAGGTGAAAAGGTTTTGAGTACCAACGAAATTAAAGCTTATTAAACTTCTTAGAATTATTATTTTGTGCGATTATCACAAAATAGAAAACACTAGTTTCAAAGCGATACCGGTTCATGCTCATCCCTTTGCAGGCTTTGGCGAAAAATGACGCTCCCGGTTCCGACACCACTGATTCCACCATCACGACATTAAGCGATGAAGCAAAAACCCCTGAAGTGACCCAAGAAACCCCAGTTTCGCCTTTACACTACGTCCCCGTTGTCTCCAAAGGACCAACCATCGTCCAGCCAATTAGAACGGGAAGTTTAAAAAAGAAGAAAATCAGTTCTCCTTCCAGCTACGAAGCCTACGACGAGCGGATCATCCCAGCTCGTGTTCAAAAAGAGACGACGACCAACATCAACCCTAGCTGTCTCAAAATGAACGAAAGGGAAAAGAAGCAGGCATCTCTTCCTATTTCTGTCTTCGGAATTGAACTCGTCGAGAAGTTCTACTCGCGACAGTACGTCGACAAGGAGGACGGACTCCGCGATCTCGAATGCATCCTAGAAAGCCAAGAAACGACCAATAAAATATTTAGGGCAGCAACTTTTTTGCTCCACAGAGCGATTCGTGATAAAGTCCTTTCTGTCTACACAGTAGCTTCTGGACTTGTTGCTCAGCTTTTTAACCGTTATGTCGGACAAAGGTAAGCTTGTTTAGCTTCTCTTTTGGTTATTTTGAATCTTTTTAGAGTGACGACATCAGAGTTGAGCAGATCAGTAGAAAAACTGTTGCCGGAGCTTTTTTTGAAATCGGGAGATCCGACCCCTCGGGTACACAACCTCGCCGTTCATACGATCTTAAGCATGGCACATTCTGCTCATTTGAAAAATTTGAATTTGATTCCCGTCCATCTGACACGACCATTGACGGCGTCGACGCATCCACGTTTGGCTCTCTCCAAGCTAGAAATGGTCGAGCAGCTTATCCTAAGTATGGGAATTTCGACGGAGAAAACGACCGGAATGACGGCTCGTACGTTATCCGAGTTTGGCGCTTCGGGGCTCCACCATCCGGCCGAAGCCGTCCGAAAAGTAGCCGAGAGGGTCCTAGTCTTGGTCTACAGAGTGAACCCGAGACTTGTCCGAAAGCAGCTTCCCCCCGACGATGACATCACACGACGGAACCTCCTTTACCGACAACTCATGAAGGAATTCGACAAAATCGACTCCGAAAAAAAGGTCGAAACTAGAATCAAATCTTCGACCAGCACCTACGCAAACGTTTCTGTCCAAGAAATCGAACACGTCGACACGCCAAACTCTCTTCCTGGAACGAACAAGTAAGCCAACAAAACTAAAAAAACTTTAAAAACCTTTTTCTTCCAGGCACTGCATATTTTGTTTCCAAACCTGTGAACATTTAACTGAAGAAGGACTGAACATTCATTATTGGAAATACTGTCCGCTTTTGACCCGTTGCACTCACTGCCAAGAGGTCGTCGAATGCACCGGACTGCATAACCATCTCCTCAAGGACTGCGACCTCCGTGAATTGTATACTGGATGCCCCGGTTGTAATGAAGCCGTCGAGAATAGCCTCTATGAAAAGCATGCGTCCGAATGTCAAGGTAAGGACATCAGAAGGACTGCTTCACCACCACTTCCAACACAACGTCCCTTTGTATTAGAAAACCGGAAGAATGAAACCATTCCGCACAACTTATAAGTCTTGCGTGTTTATCCAATCTCTGAGAAAAATAGATGCCCTCAAGTCATGCATGTAAAAACTGCCATTTTGCACAAGTTCTACATGCTCAAGTAGGTATATATTGATATAAATAATTACACACAGTTAAAGTTGAGTAATTAGAAATTATGTACTCAAGGATGCTGCTTGAATCGCTTTTCTAGGTGTGACCCGTTGTCCGTTCTGTCAGTGCCAAGTCGAGAACACAGACCTCGCCTGGAGGAATCATCTCCTCGATGGTAAAACATGTCCGAAACACCCAAGAGCGAAGTTCATCGTCAAATCCGAATCTTCTACTCCACGGGACTCATTGAGCTCGAATCATAGCTTTAGCTAAATGTTTTGTGAATTTAGTCCATCTTAAAAAGGAAAGATTTCCGAGCTTTCTAGGCTTCCGTCTCACCTTTACGTCGCTTGCACAAATCTATGTTAACTTAAACAAAATTATATAAATTTATTTATCTTTCAAATAAAACATTGTTTATTCTATCTAAATGTTTTTTTTCTCTCTTTAATTCTAATTGAACTGTCCTAAAGGATTTCCTCAATCACTGGACGACCCTTTTTGGACAAGAAAAACACTTTATAGAGTCAAAATATCAAAAGCGAATTCCGGGTGCCCTCGTAGATGCCCCACCCGTGTCCAAAAAGCGCGGGGTAGTTCGAATGAGGCCCGTGCCGCCGCCAGAGGGTTTCGGACTCGGCCGCCCCCAGTCTCCCGATCGATAATTGAAAACCACCTTTTAAAAAAAACTTCAAAGAATACGCACAACTCACACAAACTCTCCTTTCTATATTCATATCTCGCCCCTTTACCGAAAAATAGATTATTTAATATCAAAATAAGTGTTCTAGTCGTGTGAAAAGTTTCGAAAATAGACTCGGCGTCGTTTCTGTTTTAAATATAGACTTCGGCCCTACCTTCCCAGAATGTTGAGCGTTTGAGAGGAAGAAATTCGATAAAAGGGAAAGATCCCTAGACTACTATGGGGTCGAATTGTTCGAGTCGGCAAAATCACAAGGATAGAGACAGCATTTCGACTCGTTCTGAAGAGTAAGTTTGATTCAATTTAAGATATTTCCGAGTATCCTATTGGTCGCTGCGCTATTGATGACTTAGAGCCCTTGGAACAAGCTAGTTCTAGCTTCTGTGTACTGGAAAATATTGATTGCTAGTTTGATTGACAGGTCGCCGAGTTATCAGGTAACCCAGGATGGGAAAAAGGATCGTTTCGAGAAAGTTGCGGAGGCGCCGCCAAGTCGACATTCGGAGATGAACGCTTCGAAAAAGTCCGCGGCGCAGGAAAGCGTCAATTCGGATTCGGTAGCGACTTCGGTAGCCCCGGCGACTCCCGTCCCGGCCGCCCAACTCAAGAAAGACGAAAGGCCCCCGGAGCTTGCCAACTACAAAGAACGGAAGATCGTCGTTTACATTTCAGCGTCCGATTCGCAGGATTTTAAAGTCGAGAAGGCCCTCGTCCATACAGAAATATACCCGGAACTCCGCAAATACTGCAAAGCGCTTAACTTTGAGCTCCATATCGTCGACCTCCACTGGAGCGATCAGGACAAGTCTTCAGAACCTGAAGAACTCTTCCTTCATGAGCTATCACGTAAGTACTTTCATCAGTTGTTATACCAAAAAAAAATGGGGTTCCTTTTTTAGGGCAAACCGATGGTGGATTTTTTATTCCTCTGGTATTCTTGAATACAACACTAGGTCGATCTTTGTTGCCGAAAACGTTGGAGTCTGCGGACTTCCAGACGGTGAGCGGTTCGGAAAGCGGTTCGATACTTTTGAAATGGTACGTCTTGGATTCAGACGCACAGCCTCCTTGTTACCGCCTTCTTCCGGCAACGACCCACATCCGAGGGCTCAAAAGCCAAAATAGTCAATTGAAAGAGGCGAGTCTGAAGGAATGGAAAGGCGAAGTGGACGCCATTCTGGATGTAATGCTTTCAACATTTTCGAACGAGCTACGCGACTCCTATTTGACGACGGTTGTCGAACAAGAGGTCCAGAACTGCGTCCTCATGAGCCGCGAGCTCGCTAAACGCTGCGTATGGTTTTCGCGTTCAAGCCGGTTCCCCGATACCAACTCTCCTGCAGAGTCCGAACTCCGTCGACGATGCGAGAACCTACAAAAGGCACTCAAAAACGAACTTCAAGAAAGCCACATTGTCCATCTAACACCTTCAGCCGCCTCCGAACTTTCAGAACAGTCTGACTACTTGAAACAAGTCTCATCCAGCATTCGGAAGCATCTTAAAACGATCATCGACAGTATTGTGGAGGAAGCAGAAAAGTCCCCTCTCGATCGTACATCACGTGAGATCGCCTTCCACAGACGTGCGGCCATGAAAGAAGCTCAGATGTCCGTCAACAGGCAGCAACTTGTTGAAATCGTTTACAGGTAGGTGTCCCCTCTCAATTCTTCACATTTTACATACTTTTCAGTTGGAAAGGAACTGGCCCTATCGTATTCCATGGACCAGGAGGATGCGGAAAAACGGCCCTCCTTTCAAGACTTGCCCACCATCTCGAGAAAACGGACAAAACTGTTTTTTACAGAAAAGTGGGTCTCACACGTCAAAGCTCGACAGTTTTGGGCCTCCTACAGTCCCTTACGAAACAACTCGACCATGGGACAAGCCGACGCATCCACGTATAAAATGCGAAATCATTTTCCCTTGTCTAAATCATGTTTCAGAGGGTCGAAGAATACGCCAAAATACTTCCAGATTGCATTTCTTCTTGCGGCAAAGACGTTTTTATCATAATAGACGGTCTGGACCAATTTATAGACGAAATCGATCTATCCTGGATACCGAACAACCTTCCTGAAAACTCTCGTCTTATCTTAAGCATGGAAACGTCATTAGTGTCGAAACTTGAGGGCAAAAACGCGAACGTCATCGAAATCCCGAATTTGGACAAATCGGAAAGGGATTCCATTTTGATGAGCAGCATCCTCGAGTACAACCATTCCTACAATCCCGAAATGAGGAACTTACCCGAAACCTGCACGCTTCCTCTTCACATCAAAGTGGTCGCGTGGCAGGCGACCTGGTCCAAAGAGTACAACCTGAACCTCCAACCAAAGAACCAACTGAAAGACCAACTCGAAGACATGCTCGACCAACTCGAAACCATTTTCGGGAAAGACAAGATCGAGAAGTGCTTAAGCTACTTGTTAGGGACCAAATACGGCGTCCAGGACAGCGAAATGATCGACCTTTTAAGCTCGGATGAGACATTCCACACAAACGCATATCGTAAGTGCGCTTTTCATTCTCTTTTCAATTAGTTTTTTTTTAGTCCCATGGGCAGGTTCGTACTTGTTTTGGAGTAAGTTAACACGTCATCTGGGACCCTTTTTGGAATGGAGTGATCGAAAGACGTTAAAAATCAGAGACAAAACCCTCTCAGATTTATGTAGGCTCCGATATTCGACCGGAATCGAGGAAGCGAGGAAGACTCTCAAGAAGTACTTTTCGGTTAGTAGATGGTAATGCCCCAGTTGATTTTTTAATTGGTGTTCTAGGGCCTTTTATGGGAAAAAGAGAACAAATCGAGGCAGATCGATCAATCGGACAAGTACGAGGCGTCGTTCAATATCCGCAAGTACGAGGAGCTTCCGTTTCTGAGCGTGAAGACGGAAGGAAGTGCCAAATCACTGAGCCTCGACATCGACTGGATAGTCGCGAAAATTTCAGCGACAAGCGCCCACCAGCTTCTTGAAGACCTCCTTCTTGAAGAACAGACGCCGGACGTCTCTTGGCTCAGACTTTTCGTAGAGGAAAACGAAGAAGCCTTGAGCTACGAAGGAAGCCAATTCTACACGTTGGCCTACAAACATTTCTTCGTCGATGGGAACAAAGCAGAATGTCAATTAGCGACTCGCATTCAAGAAATGTGCCAAAACCCATCAGTCGATAGCCTTATACAGGTCAAAAACGAAGGTAGATTTCAAAATTTGATAAGGGAATTCAGTAGTGGTACATGGTTTTCAGGTGGGGAACTTCAGACTTACAATATGATGCGTCGTTTGCCAAAATCGAGTAACTACGTGGTCGCGATCTGCACGGAAAAGAACGAAATAACGTTGTTCAACGTTGCGACTTGTTGTAAAGTGAGGACGTTGACTGACATACAGCAGCCGACGGATTTGAAGATGGTCGACGACCAGACGTGCGTTGTTCTGTCAGGTCGCGAGCTTTCCGTCTACGACTTATCGACGGGCGCCCTCAAGACGAAACTCAAAGGCGTCATGAATCAGAAGATGCCGTTCTTCGAACTCCACGACGAGAACCATTTGGTGGCGCTGAGCAGAAACCGGATGTATGTAAACCTTATGAATTTGGAAAGCGGCGACTGCGTCACGACGTTCAAAGCGGGAGAAGATCGCTTCTTGAACAGCCTCTTGGTAAGCGGAGACGGTAAAATTCTAGTCTGCGGCGACGAAACGCAGAAGCCGTCGCCGATGCTCGTCTGGAATTTAGCATCACGAAAACTCCTCTACGATATCCGTATACCGCAGCATGAATTTATCTCCAGACTTTCTGCAATCACATATCAAGGAAACTACGTCTGTTTTGTGACCAAAGAGGTCGACAACGGGCCCAATTATTTGGTCGTCTACGACCTCCAGAGCGGGACTCTGTTTAAAAAGTGGAAACCGGGTGTGAATACGACTGCGGTCGAGATCTCACCGAAAGAAGGATGCCTCATTACGGGCCTTGAAGATTCCAGGATCCTCATATGGGATCTCATCACGGGCAACTGTCGGAACGTCCTTCGCGGCCACACTTCCGCCTGCGACAGGATCAGACTCGACGAACAGGGTAAACTATGCGTTTCGTGGTCGACCCGCGAGGATCGCTCCATCCGGATTTGGGACCTTTCGAACGGGCAGCTCGTCGCAGCATACACGCCCGACAACAAACCAGTCGCGTGCGAAATAGCCGCCGGCTATCTCGTTGTCGCCACCGACAGATTCATCACTTTAAAACTTAAAGGCCCTTCGTTCCAGAATAACGAAGAACCTGAAGGTAACAGAATTTTTTACCACAAGCCATCTTAAAGCCTCAATTTTTTTTTCCAGACAAATCGATTTATAGATGACCGCATTAAATTTTTCTGGGAGAGCTGGATCTCGTCCCAATATAATTTTTTTTTAATTTTATCCTCACAGCCTCTGGAGAGGCTTCATCCCCTAAATGTCCACTCATCTGGTATGAGCCCTCCCTTCCCCATATTAAAATCGTTAAAAACGAAATCAAAATTATAAGGAAATGTATTTACGTCCCTTTAAATGTTTTCCTGTCCTGTCTTTTTATTAAAAAAAATAAATAAATAAAAATAAAAGGTGAAAATTTAACTTTTGTTCCCTGCTATCGATGTAACATCGCTGGTCCCTGCAAAACCATTGAACCCTGCAAATCAGGTGACATCAAGCAAGAGATGAACCTAGCATCCCAGTACCATGCAGCACGTAGATGGCCCTGATGCACTCGATGACAAAAGCGATAAAAGGCGATGAATTTTATTGAATATTTCTCACACTAAAATTCTGTCCGAAAAGTCTGCACGGCGAGGGACAGGTGGTCGGATTTGAACTTTATCTCCGTAGCTGCCCTCTTCGGCTGGAGGGATCGGAAGATACATCAGGCTGATGGAATAATTCGGGTCCGGGACGTTCGAAAAGACGATATCACCCTCAACAGCCCAATCGTCATAGTTCATTTCAAAAGCGACCTTCCCGCCGAGCTTAAACGCCATATTTTGGGCGATGTATGACGTGAAGATTCCAGCTGCCACGTCAATCCGAAACCCACTACAAAGACGGAAAAGGCTTCTCATAAGAGTCTTTCCGATGCCTAGAACATCAAGATAAGTCTTGCATACAAAAAAGGGAGTTCCGACCTTTTCTCCTATAGTCTCGATGTACGACCATCAAGTAGATCTTGTAGTATTTGTTTTTCGACAAAGATTCAAAGACGTCGTATTTCTTTGCGACGAAGTTGCGGAGCTTCTGGATCTTTTGGAGCGGTTCGGTTTTGTAAAGCTGGAATATGGAATTAAAAATTGAAATTGATATTGATTTTTGAGGGATAGGGATTACGATGCCTTCGTCGTCGAAAACTGAGGTGGTCTTCTTTGTTTGGGGTGCGAGCGGGATCTTGTCGACAGGTTGTCGAAATTTGTAGACCCTTTCGGGCTTTTTCTTTTTGATGCTTTCTTCGGAGGTCGTTTTTTTCCCTTTTCCTTTAGTCGACATCCTTCGACCCCCTTTCGACGACTTCCTCCGACCTCCTTTCGTCGACTGGCGACGAATCGACTTTTTTGACTTTCGTCGAATCGATTTTTTTTTCGATTGGCGTCGAATTGATTTTTTGGATTGGCGTCGAATCGACTTTTTGGATTGGCGACGAATCGACTTTTTGGATTGGCGTCGAATCGACTTCTTGGACTGGCGGCGGAGCGATTTCCTCGAAACGCTTTTCTTCGGTTTCTCTGGTTCGGGCGTAGGACTCTTCGACTCCTCTTCCTAGACGACGTCAACGGTCAAATTACAAGGGAACAGAAGCGATCATGCTTTTCCAACAGAAGACATGTTCAGACATGCATGGACCATTGATCAATAGAACAAAGACTTACGGGCATTCGAGCGAATTCTCGATTCATGTCTCGTTTAATGTAAACCCTTCCTATTAAGGCACCGACGGCTTTTTTCTCGCCTTCTTCGATAGCGACCATGCTGCAAGTGTCGTTTATCCAGACGTTGCAAAATGACAAAAACTCATCGAGAGATTCTTCGTCTCTGGACATATTCATGGCGGTGAACATCGGCTCGTCGGGTACGTAATGGCGCTAAAAAGAAACCAATGAATGGGACCCGCAATACTTTCACCTAAAGAAGGTGTAGGTCTATGACCTCTGCTTTCTTTGCTGACCGGATGGGGCTGTAGGTCTATGCTAGCTCAACATGAAGGCTGTGGGGGCCCTGTTGGTTTGTTACCTAATGAATAATGATCACCTCTGTTGCTCTGCTAATAGAATGCTGTCGTTTCATGGTCTTTGACCTCTCCTATTATGGAAGGTGTAGATGGTTGGTCCATAACCTCTGCTTGCAGGTCCAGCCCTAGCAGAGTCCTCATGAATGCTGGGGTAGTTTGGTCTTCTATACTTTATGACCTCATTAACTATTAATGCTGGGGCTTCTAGTTCAGCAGATATATAGGTCTATAACCTCTGATTGAATACGATGGAAATTACTTTGATCAAATCGATAACTTCTTCGTAATACGAAGGGTGTAAATCTTCGATTCTTATTCCGAAGGGTAGACGAGTCCACACTATCGGCTTTTTCGCCTTCTCCAAAAACGCGTTCATCTGATGATCAGCCATTATGAGCTTCTCCTCGCTCTCCGTTTCCTGTCCGTTCATTGTAAATGAAAAATCTAAAACTTTCCCTAAAAATACTAAACAGATGAATTTTTTTAAATAAACATTTTGGAGAGGAAAACAGAGACTCAAGCCGAGGTTAAATAGACCAAAGTACCTCCTTTTCTCGTTTGTCCTGTTTCTTTCACCTTTCGGTTTACCAGGCTGATTATGAACCAATCAGGGAAATTTACCACCACCCCTGCCTGTTTATCGTTAATTGCCTTTTGAGAGTTGTTTTCAAAAGGTAATTAAATTCTCTACAACTTTTATTAAGTACACTTTTTTGATTAGATGACGTCTTCCCTCCTTCAGAGGTCAAAATAGAAAACCCCGTTTTTTTCCCACCTCGTAGCTCAGATACGTTTGGTCCTACAAAAAATTGTATTAGCTCAAAATTGTAGCAAATTCAAAAATCTTTAATTTTGTACTAAACATTATTTCGCCTACGACCAACGGTTTTCGAGATATTTGCGAAAAAACGAAAAAAAAATCACCTTAAAACGCTCCTGACGCCAAAGCCCACGGGTTACGGTAGGGGACTTTTTTTTTGGTTAATCAGGGGACAACCCCTACACATTTTCGTAGAGAAACAAAATACCTTATTTTTTCCACCCCCAGGCTTAGATTGACTGTGCTAAGAAGTAGTCTAAGCGATTTCATGATATGATTAACTTTTTTAGAACTTGAAAATAGCTTTCCAACAGTATACGTCTCTCTATTATCAATATCTGACTTTAAAGTCGATTTTTGAGGGCTAAGGAGTGCTCTAAAACAGTATAACGGTTTTTTGTATCCTTTTAAGATCTTCCCGATGGTATCAGTGACTAATGATCATGGTGCTAAGTTGTGGACCAAGTCTGGAAAAACTGCGATTTCAGATGAACAAAATGAAAAACTTAACAATTAATTTATTTTGCTGTAACTATTTACACATTTTGTTTAAAACGGAACATATTTTTTCCCTCTCAATTTGAATAGGAGGTTAGAGTCGCCTTTTAATGGGTTGAAGCCTTCCTCGTACTCCATCCCGGGTGCCGAGAGCCAGACTTCTTCCCATTTTCGTGCATCATGGCCAGGAGCGACGAGTTCGGGAGCATCGAAGAGCGGGATGTTGAAAAGCGTCATCAAACGTTCTTTGTCGTCGGCATACCTTAAACGATTTTTAAATTTTTTTCTTTAAATGCTCAATGATACTTACCTCCGCCTTAGGTCGGACCACATCCCTTCTTTCGCTATAAACCAATCATTCAATTTGTGGTCGTATTTGTTATATTTTTCGAAATCGATTCGTTCGATATCTTCGACGACGACATCGACATCTCCACCCTCGGACCAATCGTAAATGAGAAGTTCCGCATGGTCAGAAATTTCAGGAAGATATTTCGTTTTGTAGTTGTCCTCTATGTCCTGAAGATACTTCTCGGAGAGCGCCTTCGAGTTGGATTCATAATCGCGACCCCTTTTCGCGATATTCTCGCGAACCTTTGAGACCGGGACGTCCAAATAGATGACCAAATGAGGCCGCAGAACTTCAAGAATCGTATTCTTTTTAAGCTCATTGTAAACATATCTTGCTACAAAAACGGTTATTGCATTCTACCCGAAACTCATTACCTTCTTTGCTGATATATTTATTGGAGAACATTGCCTCCATAAAGACAAAGTCGCTGAAAGGCGATCGCTCGATGACGACCCCTTGCCCTGTGCTCAGAATGTGAGCGAGCGCGTCGATATAAAGAGAATAACGAAGACGATACATCCAAACTTGGAATGCAGCAGAATTCAGTCCAGATGGGTCGCGGCAGAAAGTTTTCTCGTCATACGACTTAACTGAATCTGGGAGCTGTGAATCCAACTGCCTCATATCGTACCCGTATGGATTTATGTATCTAAAAATATGAGTCACTTAACATAGTCCAAGGTTTACGTAAGACAAAGTAGGAGTTCGTACCTCATATCCATATTCGCATCTTGTATATGGTACATATCGAATTCATCAGCGAGTGCTTTGGCAAACTCAGTTTTCCCCGTAGCGATCGGAGCATCGACAACAATAAGTTTGGTGTTTTCGTCAAATCTGTAATAGAATCGAAAGGAAATCTACTTAACTGCGTTGCCTACAGTATGACTTGGGGATTCCATTTGAAATGCTACCTTCTGGGGGCGGTTTCAGGTTTTTCAAGTGTGTTCATTGAACAGAGCAGTGGCAACTGCATTGGAATCAGCACATCCAATGGACAGCAGACATTGCTTGGCTGTATTGGACATAAGATTGGTAGGTACGCTGAAATCGCCTAGAACTACATAGGACACTGCTAACGGACTGTCGCAGTCGGATCGGACTTTGCCAATGGACTGCATCAGACGTTTTTCCAATAGACTGAAATCTCATTGCAGTGAACAACTTGCAGATGGGCAGCTGAAGTAGCATCATTGGCAATGGACTGCCGCAATCAAATTTGACTGCATTGGACATTTTGCCAACGGATAACTGCAGTAGCGTTCAGATGCCAATGGGCTGATTCAGTCGCATTAGACATTAGGCCAATTGACTGCAGTTACATTGGACTGCTGAAGTCGCATCGGACTTCATCAATGGAATGGTGGACTGCATCGGAAATTCCGCAAATGAGTAGCAGTCGGACATTAGTCATCATAGGCAATGGACTGCCGCAATCACGACTGCATTGGACATTTGGCCAACGGGTAACTGCAGTAGCATTCAGATGCCATTGGGCTGATTCAGTCGCATCAGACATAAGGCCAATGAACTGCTGAAGTCGCATCGGACTTCATCAATGGAATGGTGGACTGCATCGGAAATTCTGCAAATGAGTAGCAGTCGGACATAAGTCATCATAGGCAATGGACTGCCGCAATCACATTGGACATTTGGCTAACGGGTAACTGCAGTAGCATTCAGATGCCATTGGGCTGATTCAGTCGCATCAGACATTAGGCCAATTGACTCCAGTTACATTGGACTGCTGAAGTCGCATCGGACTTCATCAATGGAATGGTGGACTGCATCGGAAATTCTGCAAATGAGTAGCAGTCGGACATAAGTCATCATAGGCAATGGACTGCCGCAATCACATTGGACATTTGGCTAACGGGTAACTGCAGTAGCATTCAGATGCCATTGGGCTGATTCAGTCGCATCAGACATTAGGCCAATGACCATACTGGACTGCTGAAGTCGCATCGGACTTCATCAATGGAATGGTGGACTGCATCGGAAATTCCGCAAATGAGTAGCAGCTGGGACATTAGTCATCATAGGCAATGGACTGCCGCAATCACATGCATTGGACATTTGGCCAACAGGGTAACTGCAGTAGCATTCAGATGCCATTGGGCTGATTCAGTCGCATCAGACATTAGGCCAATGAACTGCTGAAGTCGCATCGGACTTCATCAATGGAATGGTGGACTGCATCGGAAATTCCGCAAATGAGTAGCAGTCGGACATTAGTCATCATAGGCAATGGACTGCCGCAATCACATTGTACATTGGCCAACGGGTAACTGCAGTAGCATTCAGATGCCATTGGGCTGATTCAGTCGCATCAGACATAAGGCCAATGAACTGCTGAAGACGCATCAGACTTCATCAATGGAATGGTGGACTGCATCGGAAATTCCGCAAATGAGTAGCAGTGGGATATTAGTCATCATAGGCAATGGACTGCCGCAATCACATTGTACATTTGGCCAACTGGTAACTGCAGTAGCATTCAGATGTCATTGGGCTGATTCAGTCGCATCAGACATAAGGCCAATGAACTGCTGAAGTCGCATCGGACTTCATCAATGGAATGGTGGACTGCATCGGAAATTCCGCAAATGAGTAGCAGTCAGACATTAGTCATCATAGGCAATGGACTGCCGCAATCATGACTGCATTGGACATTTGGCCAACAGGTAACTGCAGTAGCATTCAGATGCAATTGGGCTGATTCAGTCGCATCAGACATTAGGCCAATGAACTGCTGAAGTCGCATCGGACTTCATCAATGGAATGGTGGACTGCATCGGAAATTCCGCAAATGAGTAGCAGCCGGACATTAGTCATCATAGGCAATGGACTGCTGCAGTCACATCTGGATCTGACATTGGCGATCGACTGCTACAATAGACACCCATCAGATATTCGTCATGGCACTCGAAGACTGCATAGGTGCATCAACCCTGAAGCCCAGTAGACTCGATTACCAGTTACTATAGATCTCATACCTCGAAGTAGTCCAGTCGTACAGCATCCCATAGAACGGGAACTTTTTATTCTTGTAGTCGTAGGGTTTCGGTTTGTCCGGATCGACGACCCTATAAGCCTTCCCTGAAATGTTACACGAGATGATCCTTATCGGGGAAGAAACGCCCGATTTGAGAAAAGGCCTCGCCAGCCGTGAAACACTCACGGAGAAACCAAGAAAAGGCATAGCCACGATTTAAAATCTTAATGAAACTGCAGAAGAAAAAATTTTTAGCCAAAAAATAATAACCTGAGTAAGGTTACAGTTTTATGAATAACAAGTTGGTAGCACTGATGCTCTTATTTTTATCATTTTTACCAACAACCAACATTATTAAGTAGGTATTTTTAACTTATATATTATATATTTTTATTAATATTATATAAGTTGCCCTTAAATGTTGAAATGATGAGATTTAAATAAAAAAATCACTAGTTCACAACGGAAGGAGCTGTTCCAAAATAACAGGTATGCTGATAGAGGATTCAAGGTCATTTGCCAGCTGTGCAGTGCGCTGATTGTTATTGAAACTTCAACCTTTTTAGTGTTTTTTAAATTTTTTATTTTAGTTCTTGACGGGCGGAACGCTCCATCCTCCATGTATTTATAACGAAGGGTACGAGAATTCGGGTTTGATGGAGGTCGGGCTACGCGTCGTTCGCGGTCCTGACTGGAAATGGGACGACCAGGTAAAAATAAAACATTTTGAACTCGTCGGTGTTGCCCAGGATATTGGGCTGTCTTAAAATGTCTAGAGTGGTCGGGAAGGGTCCTAAATTTACAGTTTGGGCAACTATGCACTGCCATAAGTCTCCAGGTTGGGCAATATGATGAAAATTTGGCCACTTTACTCTGCAGATGCCAGGTCGGACAACTCAAGGAGATTTACCGTTTATTTTACTTTCAATATGCGTTCTACTGGAGTTTCCACCTATTCTGCTTAACTAGCTCTAGATAGTAATAGTAGCAGCTAGTAGCAATCACTAGCTGGCTGTATGCACTATGCAGCCATTAGAACACCAGTAGCTGCTCTATGAGTTTGTAGCCACTGGATACCTATGATGATAGGCAGCCACCAGCTTGCTTTTATTAAATGCAGCCACTACCAGTAGCTGTCCTTGTGTATGCCCTGCTCTATGCAGCTAGTAGCCTCTGGGTATCTCATAATAGGTGGTCACTATCTGGATTTATTGTATGCAGCCCTACTTGGTATGTGGCCACTAATTGCTGGAGACATATTTTGATAACCACACCTTTGATAAATGCAGGCACTAGCTGCCCCCTTTAGCAGGCATGTTCCTACTTTGTGTATTTTATGACCAATTGTAAAACGTTGGAGGCTTGCCTTGTATAGTCTAACCTTCTTCCTTTCCAGGATGGTGGAGAAGGGACTGTCGGGACTGTCGTTCAAATCGGAAGCGCCCCTCCAGGAACAGTCGTCGTCTATTGGGACACCGGCTATCAGACCAATTACAGAGTCGGACATAAAAAAGCTTACGACCTCCGCCTTTATGACAACGCCACCATCGGTAAGTGCAGTTCCACTCGTAGCTCTCGTTGATGTCTCCGTTCCAGGTATACATCACAGTGATATTATTTGTAACGAGTGTAAAAAACACGGTATCGCCGGTTTGCGGTTCAAATGTACGAAATGCGAGAATTACGACCTTTGCCAGTCTTGCTATATGAACGAGAGGCATGATCTGGACCATCCGTTTCAGAGGTTTGATGACGATCGGTCAAATGGTGTAGATTTGCCAGCAAGGAGGGGCTGCGCCAAAAAAGTCGCTCGAGGGACCTTTGTCGGCGCCAAAGTCATGAGAGGGAAAGACTGGGATTGGAACGATCAAGATGGCGTACCGGGTATTTTACTCTTTTAGTCATCATTTTCAATCTCTTTTTTAGGGAAGTGCGGGCGAGTTTTGGAAGTGAGCGGATGGAACAATGAGACGTGGAGATCGGTTGTTAAAGTTTCGTGGTCTATGGGCCATACGAATATATACAGGGTCGGCTATCGAGGGAAAGTCGATCTCGTCGCTGCAGAGCCTTCGTCTCCTGGTTCTTATTACCCGTCCCATCTCCCAGTACTCGGCGATACACCTTCGATACCAGAACCGCCCACTCCAACCGACTTTAATTATTATGAACGCGTCAAAGTTATAGTGGACTTTGAAACCTTGAAAACGTTGCAAGAAGGCCACAATGGATGGCATCCGTTAATGTCCGATGTAAGTGAAGAACAATGCTACCTATCTCTGTAATCATCTGCTTGCTTGTACGAGATGAAGTAGGTCTTATTGCCTTGGTACGCTGATGGCTGTGCTATGCTAACAGCGATTATCATCATCTGCTAGTAAGATCCCATCATCAGCTATCAAGCTGTGCTATACCAACAGCACTATCACTGTCATCATCTGCTTACTGTCCAATCCCATTAAGTAGGCTGATGCCTGTGCTAAGGCAACATCGCTATCATCTCCTTGCTTGTAGGATAACATCGGGACCCTAAATAGGCTGATGGCTATGCTATGGCAACAACACCATCACTCTCATCTATCTACTTGTACAATCATCTCTATTCTTGCAGATCGTAGGAGTCGTCGGACGAGTGCACCGAGTGACCGATAAAGGCGACATACGAGTCTGGTATCCGAATTTACGAATCCAAAAGTGGACTTTGAACCCGAAAGCTTTGATGAGGTTCACGCAGAGATTCGAAGAAGGCGACTTCGTCTCCGTTTTAAACGACAAAAACGTCGTTTGTAAACTACAGAGGAACGGGCACGGCGACTGGATTGACAAAATGGAATCGATCCTCGGGAAAACGGGACAGGTCGTCAAAGTCTACCATGATGGCGACCTTCGAGTTACGGTCGACAGTCATACTTGGACGTTGAACCCGCTTTGTGTCGACTTGTCCGAAAACAACGCATTGCCAGATGCGGATGTCAAACAACTCACTGACAATTTGGAGAACATCGACCTATCAACGGCAATGGTACTACGACGCATCGTTCGCGATGCTGGACATGGACTTTTAGGTAACGTCGAAGAATATTTTGCCCACCATCCAGATAAGGTTTGATTCTTTCAAATTCAGTCGTTGAAGAGCCTAACTTTTCCTTTTTAGGTTAATTTTAAATCCGATAACAAAACATGTCTTCAAGTTGCTGCGCATCAAGGTCAAATGGCTGTCGTCAAGAAGATGCTCGAACTCAAAGCAGACCTTGGAGTTCGCGACGAAGTTGGCGACACTGCTCTACATTACGCTGCCTTTGGGTACCTAAATTATAAGTTTATTGATCAATATACCCTTTTGCAGAGGTCACAGTGCGATTCTTGACGTGTTGCTTGGCGCAGGCTCAGACGTGAATGCCAAAAATAAAAACAACTGCACTCCTCTGCATATTTGCGTCTCTAAAAAGCTTATATCCTGCGTGAAAGTTTTGCTCAAGTACAAGCCGGATGTGAACGCGCAGGACGACATGGGCGACACTCCGCTCCACGATGCTATCGCCAACGAGTTTTCAGAAGCGATCGAACTTTTATGCGAGTATCCAGGCATCGATTTGGATTTGAGGAACCATCGAGGGTTTAACCCTTTGCATCATGCGGCTATCAAGGGAAACAGTTTGTAAGTTGGCATTTTCAATTAGCACATCCGTGGGGGAGGTGGAGTGTAGAGGAAGTGGCGAGAGAATGGTTGAAATGGTGGTGGAGGAGGATGGGATGAAAATGTGGTAGGATGCTGCTAGTGGGGTGATGGTATAGGATCATTCTTGAAATTTTTGGATCTTTGAAGTTTTATGTTTTGGTGCACCTGGACCTGTACTAATTCTAATGGTGTTTTAGTGCGACGGAATGTGTTTTGTTGGCCACACGTGATTTGATCGATGTCAAGAAAGAAGATGGGTTCACGCCTTTGCATTTGGCGGCGTTGAATGGCCATAGGAATGTCGTTGAAGTGCTCGTCATGGCCGGAAAGGCTGAGGTCGATTTGGTGAACAACAAACAGCAGACAGCATTGATGTTGTCCGTCTCACAAGGTCATTGCTCGACGACTGAACTTTTAATCAATTACGGCGCTTCCGTCTCTTCGGTGGACGAAGACGGCGACACCGCACTTCACATGGTTTTGATCAAATCGAACTACGTGACTTCGGAAGTGAAAAAAGATAGACCGAAAATCGACGCGACTACCTCTCCAGCTATACATCGGGTAATTAACCAATCGAATTCAACACCATCATTTCTGTCTTTAGATTTACAGCAGCCTGGAGCCTGGTGAAGAAAACAAAGAACGACTCGTCCCATTATCGATCGCTTGCTACCTAGTCGAAGAAGGCTCCAGTCTTAGCAAAGCGAATAAAAAAAACAAAACACCTCTCGACCTTGTTTCTCGCCCTGGCGATGTTGACATACTTAAAGCTTTCGTCATCTCAGACTTGGAGTGAGTATCAATATCTTGCTTGTTTTACAAAACCGACCATTTTAGGAGGACAAAAAGAAGAGAAACGAGAGGACCGGTGGAATGCCTCGTCTGTTCAGAGCTCTGCGACTCGCGGATCACGTTAGAGCCGTGCGGACATCGCGTCGCATGCGAAGACTGCTCGAGCAGACTTAAAAAATGTTTCAAATGTCACGTTTTCATCAGCAAACGACTAACTCACGGTAAAAAAACTATTTTTAAAACGCAATTTATATTTTTCTTTCAGACGGACGAATAGTCGAATACAAATCGAAGCAGCCCTCTGCCGAATGCCTCCGTTACCTTGAGACGAAAATCGCAGAAATCGAAGAAGTCCATTGCTGCACCATTTGCATGGAGAGGCGGAAAAACGTCGTATTCCTCTGTGGACATTCCGCGTGCGATAAATGCAGTGCGGAACTTACCACGTGCCACATGTGTAGAACGACCATCGTCAGGAAAATCAACATTTATTAAGTTTTCAACTCGGTGATGATAATACGTTTCGCCCTCTTTTGTCTTCCATTCCATCGAGAGAAGTCTAAAGCAAATGCTTTTCAGTGTTGCCAACATAATTAGACAAAAATCTCACTGCCTCAATTGTGGCACACCTTTGGGTTTTCTTAAAATTCCGTCTTGTACAAAAACTTGGTATAATCTAGTCAAAATTTGTATGAAGTTCCCAAAAAACTGTAGGATGTATAGGGCAAATTTGAATGACGTCATCAGTGACGTGATCTACTATTTAATTTTTAACAAAAACGTCTTTTATTTACTTTATTCAATGAAATGTAAGATTTTATACAAAAATATAAAGTATTTTGATACATTTTTTTTTTCTTTCTGAAACTGGTGGGGCACTTATTAGTCCAGTCAATCTAAGCCTGGGGTAACCTTTCCAACGGTACTAATAAGTAATAACGATAAAATCGGTCGAAAATTGTGGAAGTTAAAGGCATCTTTAGTTTCATCACGATTTCTGACCTTAAAATCCATTTTTGAGGGTTAAGGAGTGATCTGAGCAATTTTATGATATAAATCAATTATGTAGCCCTTGAAAAAACCTTTCCAACGGTACTAATAACGATAAAATCGGTCGAAAATTGTGGAAGTTATGGGCATCTTTAGTTTCATCACAATTTCTGACCTTAAAATCCATTTTTGAAGGTTAAGGAGTGATCTCAGCGGTTTTATGATAAAAATCAATTATGTAGCCCTTGAAAAAACCTTTCCAACGGTACTAATAACGATAAAATCGGTCGAAAATTGTGGAAGTTATGGGCATCTTTAGTTTCATTATGATTTCTCACCTTAAAATGCGATTTTGAGCGTTTAGGAGTGATCTGAGAGTTTTTATGATTAAATCAATTATGTAGCACATGAAAATAGCTTTCTAACGGTGTAAATATTATTGAAATCGGTCAAAAATTGTGGGATTTACGGCTGTTTAAAGGTTAGAGTCATGAAATTTACCGAACTGGCAACACTGGCTACCACACTGCCATCTAGCATCCAATATTTAAAGCTTGATAAAATAAAATATTACAAGCCCCATCTGTCTACAAATATCTAAAAACTAGAACATAAACCCCGATTATCCATCCCGATCGGTTAAAAAATGGTACTGAAAAGTTCTAAATTTAGGGATATATTTTTGAATTTTAGGCGAGTCAGCCATTGAAAGACGAAAATGGTTCTCCGAAAAGGGATAAAAACGGTCAAGTAAGTAATATGTCAAAAATTTAGAAGGTTATGAGCATTTAAAGTGGCATCCATGATGGAAAACTTAGTTCATGAGAAGCTACGCTAGAGTTCAGCAGTGTGGTGACAGTTTTATTTTCCCAGGAGATGGATCCAGCATCCGGAGGACTTCCGAATCAAACTTTAGACGATCAAGTACGCTTTCTGGATCCCCCACTTCAAAGAATATTCTAATTATTTTTTTAAAAGAAAATTCCAACTTTTGGGGACAGCTACGACCCAGTCTTCAATCCGTTCAATATAAAAGAGCCAATTGACGAGGAAGAATCTGAAGATGGAGTAAAAAAAATTCTAAAATTATTTTAATTGTCTAATTTTAGATGTTTCCCAAATTCGCCGACGAAAAAGAAGAAAAGCTTGACGTAAGCTTTCTTTTGAATCGACCATAGCTTCCTTAATTTTTGACCAATTTTGTCATTATATATACCGTTGGAAAGCTCTTTAAAATAGCTTTCCAACGGTACTAATAACGATAAAATCGGTAGAAAATTGTGGAAGTTATGGGCATCCTTAGTTTTATCACTATTTCTGACCTCAAAATCCATTTTTGAGGGTTAAGGAGTTATCTGAGCGATTTTATGATTTTAATCAAGTTTGTAGTCCTTAAAAATAGCTTTCCAACGGTACCAATATTGATAAAATTGGTCTCGAATTGTGGAAGTTATGGGCATTTAAAGTTTCAGTCGTAAAAGTGTTAATTTTCTGTTTTCAAAGAAAATTCTTTCAAAATGGAATCAACCGAGTCGAACCGAAAACTTCTACGAGGCGATGGTGGAATCGGAAGAAAAAGAGAAACCTGTGGATAACCTCCAGAGGACGAGCAGAGGGGAAAGTCGTGGTTCGAAAGCCGTCATTTTTGTCGACGTAAGAAATCAGGGATGCCAACATAACTAAAAACGTTTGGTCCTATCAAAAAAGTGTTCTAAGTAAAAGTTACTGGAAATGAAGCGCAGAATCGATTTCCATCTTCAAAACATGGGATTTACATATACAATAACGAAGTTAAGGTCTTTCTGGAGCACCCTGTATGTCGTATCAAAAGGTTATCGCCGCCAATCGATTCCTCGCTCAAAATAAATGGGGGTTTACTTTAATACTTTTTTTTGTCAGGTCAAAACTCTGGCAGATAATCCCCCTATACCGTTTAAGTTAAATTTTTCCTTCAAGGAGAACGCTTCCACTCGAAAAACACAAGAATCAGAAAAGCGAAGAAGCACAGGAAAGAGAGGAAGCATCTTTTTGGTAGAGTCGAAATTCATTGTTTATTTTTTAATTCAGTTTTTAGCCGCAGAAAGTCGCAAGTCGGCGACCAACGACATACGCTCCGCCAGAAAAAACAAGGAAAACCCAAAGCAGGGAATTTCCCGAGGTGATGAATAAAAAATAAAATATATCAACGATTTTTTAGGATTTAAAAAGAAAAGAAAGCCAATCAAAAATTGAAAATAAGGTGGTAAAAATTCAAAATTAGTGCTGGAAGTTAAAAATCGTGTTTTAGGAAAGAAACGTCATCCATAGATCGACTAGTACCCCAGTAAAAAAAATTGTTGGGCAAAAATTAAATTTTTAAATATTTATTTTAGACAAATAATAGAACTCGAGAAAGTTCAACTGTTTATGAAATAACTAAGGTAAGATTTTTGCTCCTTTTTTGTCCATTGGGTACACACTGAAGTGCACAGGAGGTTATTTTTGCATTTAACCATACTGATTTTAGCTTAAAGATCCGGTGGAAGGACGTCAAACGACTGAAATTATTGTAAGAAATAACAATTTTGAATAAATAAATTTAAAATTAAGGAAGAAAAAAGGCGAAGTAGATCGAAAAGCAAGAGTTCTCCAAAAGTAGATCAAAACTCCATTTTTTGTTGTATTTAACTTTTTTTTTTAGGAGTTCAGAAAAAGCGAAAGTTTTGGAAAAGTGATTTTTTTTCTCTAACTTTATAGAGTATTTTCTTTTTTAATTAAAAAATTGGCGGGTTGAAGGGTAGTAGGGAGGTCCTTTTTGGTGGACTAAGTAAATTTGGGGGGATTAAGGGAGTTTTGGGGGATTAAGGTTTTTTCTGGGGGATTAAGGGAATTTAGGGGGATTAAGTGAGTTTGGGGGATTAAGGAAATTTTGTGAGATTAAGGGAGTTTAGGGGATTAAGGGAGTTTTGGGGGATTGAGGAGGTTTTCGGGGATAAAGGAAATGTGGACAGATTAAAGAAGTTGTGATAAAATATTGTCTCGATTTTATTTTCATTTTTCAGCCCTCAATCAGCACAAAAGATATTAGACGCTCTAAAAGCAGACACGTATGTTTTTAATTAAATAAAATAATAAAAATAAAACTTAATTATTTTTTATTACTATAGCTCTCTGGGAACGAGAAGTCAAAAAGTCGATCGGTAGGTACATAAACGTTTCAAATATTCAATTTAAAAAAAATTTCCCTTTTAGAAATCGAAAAGTCCCAAATCGTACGAGGTTAACCTTATTTTCTTAACCTAAACTTCACAAGATTTATGATTGGCTAAGGCGCTAAGCCATCAAGGATAACCTTCTTTATCAAAATTAATCTAAAATAGTCAAATAAAACGAATTTTAGGAGATTGAAAAGCGAAAATCGAACGGTTTCTATGACAACTTCAACCCTCCCACACGACAAGTAAAGTTTTTCCTAGTAAAATTATTACAAACTCACTTTTCCTAGGAAAATCGAAAAGAAAAAGAAAGTGTACTTTCAGAAGTAATTCTCTAAATTTGAGATAAATTCTATAATCGTATTTTAGAATCTTAAGCTATACAGGACAAGAAGCTGTGTGGACTTAGCTCGAGATTTCAGCGAAAGGCATTTTCAAAAAGAAGTAAATTCATTCTTTTAATGTTGGCAACACTGCTAAGTTGGTATCACTGCCTTTATGACGTAGTTTCCTTAGGGAGAAGATGGCCGCCCTTTATACAGAATCAAGGATTGCCAAGAAGTAAAAAAAGTACAATAAATCATAAAATAACAATTTTTAGGACGAAGAGCAAATTGCAAGGAAGCCCGAAAACATGTTGAAAAGAAAAATGGTTTTTTTGTTTTTCTTCAATAATTTTTTAAAAATCTTTATTAGGAATACGAAAAAAATATGAAACATCCCGTAAGTGAGGGCCAAAGCAACAATTTTTAAATTTCGGAGGGGCGCCCTAGTTGGCAAGACTGAAATTAATTTTTAGCTGCCTCCAGAAGAGGACGATATAAGCGGAACTTTTCGTAAAATCGCCCCATGTGTGAGTTTTTTCTTCTTTTAAAAAAAAAGGAAAATAAATTACGTCATTTTAGAACAGGAAGAAACCTCCATATTCCAAGCAAGTGACCGTAAGCGTTATTAATGACGTAATCTCTAAAATAAAACGTTTTTCAGCCTCGAGAGTTCCCTAAACCTGTAAGTGGAAGAATTCTTGAGGGGTCCCTTGTTGGCTATGACGTCATTTGCCGCCATTTTCACGTTTTCAGCGTGCTTTCACTTCCAGCGAGCGGGAAGAGAAGAAAATAATGATGGAAGCTGCAGCTTCAGCAGTAATAGAAAGAATAAAATTAATTTTAATTAATTAAATATTCGAGGTTACTACGATTGATGAAGTCACTCCAGAAAAATCGGAAAAAGTTGAGTTTTTGGTTCAAAAAAAGGATAAGCTCATAATTATTTGATTTTAGAAAATTCGTAAAGTTGAACCTTGTGTAAGTTGTGGCTTCGATTGGGATTAAGGAATTTTGTCGGATTAAGGGAGTTTGGGGGGATTAAAGAAGTTTTCGACTAGGGATTAAGGGGGTTTGGGGGATTAAGGAAGTTTTAGACGAGCGATTAAGGGGATTTGGGGGATTAAGGAAGTTTTAGACGAGGGATTAAGGGAGTTTGGGGAGTTAAGGAAGTTTTAAGACGAGGGATTAAGGGAGTTTGGGGAGTTAAGGAAGTTTTCAGACGAGGGATTAAGGGAGTTTGGGGGATTAAGGAAGTTTTCAATGGGGGATTAAGGTAGTTTGGTGGATTAAGGAAGTTTTAGACGTTGGATCAAGGGAGTTTGGGGGATTAAAGAAGTTTTAGATAAGGGATTAAGGGAGTTTGGAGGGGGATTAAGAGAATTGGGCAGCCAACCAGGGCTCTGTTAGAGTAGGTAATAGGCCACGCCCCTTTTATTGTAGCCAATCAGAGGGGAGGATGGGTCGTTTTTAAGCCTGATTGGCACGTTCGAGCACGTTAATTTGAAAAAAAAATTTTGACAGAACGACAGGAAGTTCAAAATACCCAAAAGTGGAACTCATCCCGAGGTAGCTACGAAAAATATGGAACAAAAATTGAATTTTTTGCCCTAGATTTTGCCAGAGCATCGTAATTTTTATTTGAAACGAGCTCAAAAATATGAAAATGTTTGTTTCGACGCGAAAAACGTGGGGAAACATCAATATTGGGACGACGAGCGTTGTCAGCTAGAAAAGGGAACTGCCAATATCGAAACCCAGTATTCTCATACAGACATAGTTGAGTTTATGAACTTTAATGGAATATTTCAATACAATTTTTCAGGGCGGGCTTACGAATTTTAGCGGCAACGTACCACACGACAAGACCAGACGCGTTTGAAAACAAAAAAAAACAAAAAAAAACACGATTTTTAAAGAAAGTTTTTGAATTTTTAACCCTAAATGACGATTTTGACCCAGCAGGGGGACATTGAGTTTGAAGGATTAGGGGGAAAGAGAAGGGATTAAGGAAATTGGTTGGATTAAGAGTGTTTGGAGTTTGGGGGATTAAGGACATTTTTGGGGAGATTCTGATAAACGAATTTGGGGGATTAGGGGAAAGATAATGGATTAAGGAAATTCGGGGGATTAAGAGGGTTTGGAGTTTGGGGGATTAAGGACATTTTTGGGGAGATTCTGATAAACGAATTTGGGGGATTAGGGGAAAGATAAGGGATTAAGGAAATTCGGGGGATTAAGAAACTAAATAAGGAGTGTTTTTGGGATTACGAGGGTTCGGATTTTGGGGGATTAAGGAAATTAAGGAAAATAAACCAATTTGGGGGATTAGGGGAAAGAGAAGGGATTAAGGGAGTTCGTGGGATTATAAACATTTGGGGAAGATTCTGAGTGTTTTGGAGGATTTTCGGATTAAGACTTTAAGATTACGATTAAGGGGGATTAAGGGAAAGAGAAGGGATTAAGGAAATTCGGGGGATTAAGGACATGAGGAGTGTTTTGGGATTAAGAGGGTTTGGGGGATTAAGGAGTTTGGGGAGATTCAGATAAACGAATTTGGGGGAGGTATTAAGAGAATTCGGGGATTAAAGGATTTTGGACTTTGGGGGATTAAGAGAGTGTAGACTTTAAAGGATTAAGGGAGTTTAGACTGTAGGGGATTAAGGAAATTTTTGAGGAGATTCTGATTTTGGGGGATTAGGGAAAAGAGAAGGGATTAAGGGAGTTTGTTGGATTATGAACATTTGGGGACGATTCTGAGTGTTTAGAGGTTTTTTGTTTCATTTTAAGCCAATCTGGGGGATTTGGATAATTTGGATAGTTAAGGCAGTTTGGGGGATTAAGGGATTTGGGTGATTAAGAAAGTTTTGGGTATTTCTGGAAAGGATTAAGGGAGTCAGAAAGGATTATTAAATTTAGAAGGAAAGAAATGGAGGAATTAGGGAGATTTACACCTTTCCGCATGAAAATCTCGACAATCCGACCAAAAAACGTGAATCTCGATAATCCAGCACTTAAAATCACGATAATCCTCCCTTAAAAAGTAAAAAAGTGTGATTTTCGTCCTAAAAAACAAAAAAATCTGGATGGCCCCTCCGAATATTGACATTTCCCCCCGCCCCTTTTTAGAAAAAAAAATTTCCCCGTCACGTTGGCCAACCTGATTTCTCAAGATAGAAAGTCGCGTCCATATTGGTTTCTGGGGGACCCCCTTTTCAGTTATCTATTTTGTCCTGGGGGTTAAATAAAAGGGGCGAATTATTTAATAATTTTATTAACTTTTTATATTATTATCGGAGGATATTTTAAAAACTATTTTATACCCGAAGTTAATCCGTGAACGGCAAAGATGCGCCACAAACGCTAAACAAGCCTAGGACGAAGACCAAACTTCAAACAAAGAAATTATGTGATTTGTCAATTTTTTTTTCTCTCGTTCTTTCCTAATCTGGGCCCACAAAAAAAGTGAAAATTTCGATTTGGAAATTTCTGGAAATTGAAAGATGATGGGGGAGACTTGATGTTTGAAAGTAAGTTGGACGATTTTTTTGTTTTTTCCATTTTTTTATTTCCTAAAATGTAAATATCATGGAATAATAACTTATTTTTTGCCTTGAAATTAATTGCCCTACTTTGATTATTTAGCTGGTTTTGTTTTACCTATTGTGTCTATTACCTACTTGTCATTATATGTCGGATTATAGAGATTTGCATGCCTTTTGGGGATTAAGGAAATTTTTGAGAGATTCTGATAAGCGAATTAGGGGATTAGGCGAATGGGGAGGGATTAAGGTGTTTGGGGGATTAAGGGAGTTAAGACGTCGGGGGATTAAGGAAGTTTTCATTTTAGGGGATTAATGGAGTGTGGACTTCGGGGATTAACAGTGTGTACTTTGGGGGATTAAGGGAGTTTGGAATTTTTGGTGTTAAGGAAATTTTAGGGGAGATCTTGATAAGCGAATTTTGGGATTAGGGGAAAGTTAAGGGGTTAAAGGCGTTGGGGATTAAGGAATTTTGCACTTTAGGGGATTAAGGAAATTTTCGGAAGATTCTGATAAGCGAATTTAGGGGATTATGGGGAAAGAGAACGGATTAAGGTATTTTGGGGATTAAGGGAGTTATGACGTTGGAGGATCAAGGAAGTTTGCACCTTAGGGGATTAATGCAGTTTTGGAGGGGATTAGGAAAGGTTAAGCGAAATGAGATATTAGGGAAATGTGGAGGGATTAAGATGTTTTAGGGATTAAGGGGGTAAAGACGTTGGGGATTAAGGAAGTTTTCATTTTAGGGGATTAATGGAGTGTGGACTTCGGGGATTAACAGTGTGTACTTTTGGGGATTAAGGGAGTTTGGACTTTGGGGGGATTAAGGGAGTTCGGACTTTAGGGGGATTAAGGGAGTTTGGAATTTGGGGGGTTAAGGAAATTTTAGAGAGATCTTGATAAGCGAATTTGGGATTAGGGATAGTTAGGGATTAAGGGTTAAGACGTGGTGATTAAGGAATTTTGCACTTCAGGGGATTAAGGAAATTTCGGAAGATTCTGATAAGCGATTTAGGGGATTATGGGGAAAGAGAACGGGATTAGGTATTTTGGGGATTAAGGGAGTTAAGACGTTGGAGGATCAAGGAAGTTTGCACCTTAGGGGATTTAAGGCAGTTTTGGAGGGGATTAGGAAGGTTAAGCGAAATGAGATATTAGGGAATGTGGAGGGATTAAGATGTTTGTAGGGATTAAGGGGGTAAGACGTTTGGGGATTAAGGAGTTTTCATTTTAGGGGATTAATGGAGTGTGGACTTCGGGGATTAACAGTGTGTACTTTGGGGGATTAAGGGAGTTTGGACTTTGGGGGGATTAAGGGAGTTCGGACTTTAGGGGGATTAAGGGAGTTTGGAATTTGGGGGGTTAAGGAAATTTTAGGGGAGATCTTGATAAGCGAATTTTGGGATTAGGGGAAAGTTAAGGGATTAAGGGGTTAAAGACGTTGGGGATTAAGGAATTTTGCACTTCAGGGGATTAAGGAAATAATCGGAAGATTCTGATAAGCGAATTTAGGGGATTATGGGGAAAGAGAACGGATTAAGGTATTTTGGGGATTAAGGGAGTTAAGACGTTGGAGGATCAAGGAAGTTTGCACCTTAGGGGATTAAGGCAGTTTTGGAGGGGATTAGGAAAGGTTAAGCGAAATGAGATATTAGGGAAATGTGGAGGGATTAAGGGGGTAAAGACGTTGGGGATTAAGGAAGTTTGAACTTTGGGGGATTAAGGAAATTTTTGGGAGATTCTGATAAGGAAATTTAGAAAATTCACCCTCAAAACTCCTCTAATCCCTCCACATAGCCTTAATCCTCAAATATTTTCTGATCGGAATCTCCCTTAAAATTTCCTTAATCCCCCAAAGTTCAAACTTCCTTAATCACCAACAGTCCAAACTCCCTTAATCCCCGAATTTCCCATACTTAATCCCCCAAACTTGCCTATTTAATTGGAATTTTCCAAAAAATGTCCATAACCCCCCAAAGTGAAGATTCCCTTAATCCCCTAAATTCCAAAACTCCCTTAATCCCCAAATTCCAAAACTCCCTTAATCCCCCAAATTACAAACTCCCTTAATCCTCCCAAAACTCCCATAACCCCCCAAACTCCCTTAATCCCCCAAACTCCCTTAATCCCCCAAACATAATTAATCCCCCAACTTCCCTTACCCCCAAACTTCGCTTAACCCCCCAAACTCCCTTAATCCCCCCAAACTTTCCTACCCCCCCAAACTCCCATAATCCCTCAAACACTCCCATAATCCCCCAAATTTCGCTAACCCCCCAAACTCCCTTAATCCCCAAACTTCGGTTACCCCAAACTCCCTTAATCCCCCAAACTTCGATTACCTCCAACCTTAATCCCCCAAACTTCGGTTACCCCTAACTTCCCTGATTCCTAAACTCCCTTAATCCCCCCAAACTTCCTTAATACCCTAAACTTCCCTGATTCCTAAATTTCCTTATCCCCCCAAACTTCCTTGATGCCTTAACTCCCTTAATCCAGCAAAACTCCCTTAATCATACCAAATCTCCATTAATCCCCCAAACTTTCATGATCGCAAAACTCCATTAGTCCCCCAAACCCCCTTTATCTTCTAAATTCAACTTTTATCCTAAACTCCCTTAATCCCTCCACTTAATCCCCTAAACCAAAGTTTTTGATTGAATCCATTGTCATATACACCTTTAGGAAGCTCTTTAAAA
>JAGWEN010001113.1:0-15806 GCA_018703685.1 Orius laevigatus
CATTTTGTACTAAGTAGTCAAGTCGCTAGAACCCCTAGTTTTCGAGCTAGAGGTCAAAAACAAAAAACCAAATTTCAAAATGGCGGAAGCACAAGGATGAGACGCAAACTTGTATTTAGAACAATCTTATGGTCCTAAAAAATATAAAATAGTGCACCGTATGGTAAATTTTAGGTGACCAAAGAGGATATTTTAATCTCAGGCCCTTTGGCAAGAAATTCAGCTTTGGACGGGGACGAAGTGGTCGTTTCTATCACAGGAGATGCAGTAAGATTGAAAATGTAGAAAATAATGTAATTATTGAAATTTAAGGATAATAATGACGGCTCAAAAAAGAAAACGGGCAAAATCGTCTGTATACTTCAAGAAGTCCATACAAGAAAATGCGTCGGCCAAATCGTCAAGTTTGACGATATTTTTCTTCAGCTCATCCCAAGGGACAATACGGTCCCGAAGATCCTTTTAGAAAGAAACTCGTTGCCTTTGGAATTTCAAAAAGAAAACTGGGAACCTGACGAGATGCTTTACTGCGTCGAAATTTTAAATTGGGATTTTACGAAATGTGCTTTAGGGTAATGTTCGATTTGTTGAAAAAATGTCGATCATTGTTTTAGGAGGTTCATTGAAGGCGTCGGCCCCAAAAATTCACTTTTGGCCGAAAGCAAAGCCAACCTTTTAGAACTCGGCCTTCACTCCGATCCTGTCGATCCAGCACTTGAGAAATTTTTACCAGAAATCCCATACGAAATTCCTGAAGAAGAGATCAAAATAAGAAACGATTTAAGGTAAAATTGATATAGTCCAGTCAATTTAAACCTGGGGTGGAAGAGCGTTTTTAAGGTGATTTTTTTCGTTTTTTCTGCAATATCTCGAAAACCGTTAGTCGTAGGCGAAATAATTTTTAGTACAAAATTAAAGATAATTAAATTTGCTATAATTTTGAGCTTATATGATTTTTTCGTAGGACCAAACGTTTCTGAGCTACGAGGTCGCAAAAAAACCAGGGTTTCTATTTTGACCTCTAAAGGACAGAAGACGTCATTTAATCAAAAAAGTGTACTTAATAAAAGTTGTAGAGAATTTAATTACCTTTAAAAAACGACTCTCAAAAAGCAATTAACGATCAATAGGCAGGAGTGGGGGGTAAATTTCAAAAAATATCAAAACAAATTTCATTCCAAAATTGAATTTTCAAAAAATTTTATAAAAACAAAATTAAAGCCTGTAAAATTTTCTGCAAATTTGACTTAATTAGATTTTTTGTAAGACCAACCGTTCCTGAGCTACAAGGCGACAAAAAAGCGGGATTTTCGAGTTTTTCCTATGAAAAAAGTCAGATTTTAGAAAAGTCGAAAAAAAAATCAAGGAAGGGGATATCCTATCAAAAAAGCGAACCAAGTAAATGTTGTAGAGAATTCAATTTCCATTTAAAATCAACTATCGAGAAGCAATTAACGATCAACATGTAGGGGTGGGGGTAAATTTAAAAATCACAATTTTAACCCCAGAAGGACCTGTCGCCTCGTAGCTCAGATACGTTTGGTCCTTCAAAAAATCTTACTAGGTCATATTTGTAGCAAATTTAATAACCTACAATTTTTTGAAGTTAGAATTTTTTTCTATAAAATTTTTTGAATGAAAAGTGTTTTGAAATTTAACCCCACAACCTGTTGATCGATAATTGCCTTTTGAGAGTTGTTTTTAAAAGGTAATTAAATTCTCTACAACTTTTATTAAGTACACTTTTTGATTAGATGACGTCTTCCTTCCTTCGGAGGTCAAAATAGAAAACCACGTTTATTTCCCACCTCATAGCTCAGAAGCGTTTGGTCCTACAAAAAATTGTATTAGCTCAAAATTGTAGCAAATTTAAAAATCTTTAATTTTGTACTAAAAATTATTTCGCCTACGACCTACGGTTTTCGAGATATTTGCGAAAAAACGAAAAAAATTCACCTGACGCCAAAGCGCATAGGTTTCGGTTATGGACTTTTTTTTGGGGACCAACCCCTACACATTAGAGAAACAAAATACCTTATTTATTTCTTTTATTTGGCCTTTTCGGGCTTAGATTGAGTGGGATAATAAATTTCAGTTTGATGTAATTATTTTTAGAAATGAGATTATATTTACGATCGATCCTGAAACTGCGAAAGATCTTGATGATGCCCTTTCGATAAAAAAGCTTTCGGAAGATCTCTATGAAGTCGGCGTTCATATTGCAGACCCTTCTTTTTTCCTAGAAGAAGGCACCGAGTTGGATGAAGTCGTTTTATGTAGGGCAACCTCAATATATTTGGTCGACCAAGTCATTCATATGCTGCCGCTCAAACTTTGCCTTCTTTGTTCGCTATTGCCGGGCAAAGATCGCCTTTCAGTCTCCGTCATTTGGAAAATGGATTCGAAAGGAAACGTGATCGAAACTAACTTTTGCCGATCGGTCATGCGATCTTGCGTCCAGCTTTCCTACGCCCATGCTCAAGTATATCATATTTTAACAAAAACTACTTTTAAAATTGAATTTTAGGCCATAATTGAAGATGCGGATGTCGAATTGCCTCCTGTCAAAAATAACGTCACTCCTGAACAAGTTAAAAATTGCGTTAAAGAATTATTCGGAATATCGAAGCATATTAGGAAAAGGAGATTTGATGGAGGAGCTTTGAGAATCGACCAGGCGAAAATGGGGTTCAAGTTGAACAAAGACTATGAGCCAATAAGTAAATCTGATGAAGTTATACGCGATAGTAATCGGTAAGTTGGACACCTATTTTGTCCTCCCATCACCTCCCCGTCCTCCTAAACCCTCCCATCACCTCCCCCGTCCTCCTGGACCCTCCCATCACCTCACTCGTCCTCCTGGACCATCCCATCACCTCCCTGTCCTCCCGGAACCTCCCACTACCTCCCTTGTCCTCCTGGACCCTCCAATCACCTCCCTTGTCCTCCTGGACACTCCCATCACCTCCCCCGTCCTCCTGGACCCTCCCATCACCTCCCTTGTCCTCCCACCACCTCACCCGTCCTCCTGGACCCTCACATCACCCCCTTGTCTTCCCACCACCTCACCCGTCCTCCTGGACCCCCCCATCACCTCCCTCGTCTTCCTAGACCCTCCCATCACCTACCTTGTCCTCCCCATCCGGCATCCTCCCATCACCTCCCAATCCTCCTGAACTCTCCCATCACCTCCCCATCCTCATGGACCCTCCCATCACGTCCTCATCCTACTGGACCCTCCCCCCAACATTCTGCAACCTCCCATCACCTCCCCTACCTTCCTAGACCCTCACACCACTCCTATCATTCTGCATCTTTTTTCGAGGGTTATACTTTCTTTGGTAGTCTCACACCAAAGTTGTTTCAGAACCAAGGGTCATTTTGACCCCATTGTCCATGGGTACTTTCCAAACGAGGATTTTAATATACATCAAACAATTACAAAACTACTTTATTATCTACAGATTTACAAATATTCTCTATCTTTCGGTGTTTTTCGTTCCCTGAGTCGGTTTTTGGGGAACCAGCGATGTTTCGTCGTGTACGTCATTTTCATAAGCTCCTCCCTTTCGACTTCCGCGCTTTTCCTTTTGATAATCGCCATCGGCTGTTCGCCCTTCAAAATCGTCTCCATTTTCGGAACGCACTCAGGAATCGGTCGGCTACACTCGTATGGGAATTCTTTTTCCTCATGCCAGCAAACTATCGTCGAACCATCATCGGTCACCACTATCGGGTCTATTATGTTCTTCGTCGCAAAATTCCTCAACGAAACATCCAAAATACATTTCCTCACATTTATTAACTTAAATAAAGCCATTTTATCTCATTTATCATCAATATATAAAGAATAATAAAGTATTTTATCAAAAAACCTTAATTTATCATCAAAAGGAAGGTTACTCTGTAGTGACTGTTACATCGAGGTTACCAATGCAGTACTACCAACCCCATCAATTCCCCCGATTTATTCAATTCATTTTTTCCAGGATGATTGAAGATTTTATGCTTTTGGCGAACGAAAGCGTCGCTAAATTTATAAGCAAGCACCATCCTAAAATCGCTCTCCTCCGTCGCCATGGGCCTCCTAAAGATGATCACATGAAAAGGATATCGACACAACTAAAAGATATCGGGATAAATCTTAAAACGATGTCTGCCGGCAGTGTCCATTCCTCTCTTGAAAAGTACAGCTCTGGTAGCTCAGTCGACAGAATCGTCATGACATCCATCTGCGTCAAAATGATGAAGGTTTATCCTGCAGCAGTGGCGCTGCTAGTGTGAATTCCCATGAACTAATTTTTTTTTACTTTCAGAGAGCGGAGTATTTCTGCTACTGTCCCAACGACACTCGTCATTATGCCTTAAATTTAGAACATTACACCCATTTTACATCCCCTATTCGAAGATATCCGGACATAATGGTCCATCGGCTTTTAACAGCTATTCTCGGCTATTCAGAACTGCCAACTTGGAGCACGTCTTACGTCAGACGGTAATTTTTTTGCTTATTAACATAAAAAAAATTAAATTTTTCTTTAGTGTGGCTGCTCATTCAAACAAAATGAAACTTGCGGCGAAACAAGCTGGTGATATGAGCGTCGATATGTACAGAGTTGTCTATACAAGGAATTTTGGACCTTTTATCACTCAAGGAATTGTCGTGAATGTTTTCAACCATTCATTTGATGCTTACATTCAAGATTTGGCGACCACAATCAAAGTTTCTGTTAAAGTAAAGACTGTCCCCAATTTCGACCCTATTTAACTTTAATTTCCAGGAAATTGATGCGGAAGTCGAATTTTTTGACCACAACTATGCATCTTATTTGACCCTAAGTTGGAACCACCTTCCTCACTATCAGTTCCAGCTTATCCAACTCTACAAAGTCGTCGATCTCACAGTCAAAGCTGGCGAATCCATGTCATTAGAAGGAGAAATCATCGCACCAAAATTCAAACATCGTTTCTAATTTATAAAAACATTTTTTTACGGGTTTTAGGCATTTTGTTCAATTTTTATATGTAAAATAAATTTTATTTTATAAGGGTTCTCATAAATTCTTAATAGTTTAAACGCCTCATTGGATTAAGCTTATCTCCCACCAGTAAACTTTTATGATTATTGGAACCTCAAATATTCAAGTAAACAGGTAAGAAATTTCCTTTCAAATATTTTAAAAGGTAATTAAATTCTCTACAACTTTTACGAAATAAACTTTTTGATTAGATGAAGAATTCCCTCCTTCAGAGGTCAAAATTGAAAATCCCGTTTTTTTGTCGCCTTGTAGCTCAGATACGTTTAGTCCTACAAAAAATCTGTTTAGTTCAAAATTGTAGCAAATTTATTAAGCTTTAATTTTGTACTTAAATTTTTTCCGCTACGACCTACGGTTTTCGAGATATTGCCGAAAAACCGAAAATTTCCCCTTTTTTTTCCCCCTCCATTGACTGAACTATATTCATAGATGAGATGCAAATTTGTTTACAGTGATGGATTTGAAACTTCAACAATTATCAGCCAGTGGGTCCAAAGCGGAGCACGACTTGACATTTCGGGAATCGCTCATATTGTACAAAAAAGCGATTTTTTGGAGTCTAATTGTATCCACGACGATCATAATGGACGGTTTCGATGGCGCATTGATCGGCGGCCTCTTCGCTCAGCCAGCTTTTAAGAAAGCATACGGCGAAAAGCTTCCTGATGGCAGTTTCTCCATCCCTGCCTTCTGGCAAACCGTTCTCGGCATGGGAGCCCCTTTGGGACGCATCGTAGGTGGCTTCGGTGTCGCATATTTGCCGACAAGTTCGGCAGGAAGAAAACATTAATAATATCTCTTTTGATCACATCCTTAGTGTTATTTCTCGTGTTTTTTGCTTATGATCTATACATGATGAGTGTCGGATTGATCCTTAGTGGAATAATGTGGGGAGTTTTTAATACATTAGCACCAACATATGTGTCCGAAGTTTGCCCTTTGGCTCTACGAGGTGTCATGACTTCATATATCAACTTATGCTGGGTAATTGGACAAACGATAGCTCAAGGAATGATGGTTCTTTTGGCTCAAAATGAAACTAAATGGGCCTACAGGATACCGTTCGGTCTTCAGTGGTTTTGGCCCATTTTGATCCTTTGCTTCCTTCCTTACGCGCCAGAATCGCCATGGTGGCTTGTCCGCCAGGAAAGAATTGCCGAAGCTCGTTTTTCATTGGAAAAACTCATCGATGGTGATGTCGAAAAATTTTTGGCGTTGATCATTGTGACGGATTACAGAGAAAAAAAAGGAGAAACGACATCATTTCTGGATTGTGTAAAAGGCTCAGATTTGCGAAGAACGGAAATCTCATGCATGGCATGGAGCATTCAGGCGCTTTCTGGCAACTGTATCATTGGCTATGCAGCATATTTTTTTGAAAGAGCAGGACTGACGACACAATTTGCTTTTATCTTCGCATTCGTGGTTTCATCGTTCGGTTTCTTCGGGACCATCGCTTCATGGTTTTGCACCGAACTATTTGGAAGACGAGCAAACTATATTTATGGCTTAATATTACTAATGATGCTTCATTTGATCATAGGAGGTGCTGAAATATTTAAATCTGGAGAACCAAACGAGATATATCCGTATATACAAGCGATATCGTTAGTAATATGGGTTTTCGTCTATGATGTGACTTTAGGGCCTGTTTGCTACATCATAGTTTCCGAAACGTCCTCCACAAGGTTGAAAGAGAAAACATTAAGTTTGGCGACGGTCGCTTATTCTTTATGGGGCGTCGTTTTTCAAATAGCGACTCCGTACATGCTGAACCCTTCTGAGCTAGATTTGGGAGGGAAAATCGGCTTCGTTTTTGCTTTTTTGTGCTTTATATGCTTGATTTGGTCCTTTTTTCGCCTTCCTGAATTAAAAGGGAGGACTTATGATGAAATTACGATTCTTTTTGAGAGGAAAACTCCTGCTAGAGATATGCAAAAGTATATCATCACAGAAGAAGACAGGAAAACAAAATTCCCTGATTGAGATGGCAGTTGGCACACCTGAATGGGAGGTTTCAACCTAAGAGGTTTCTCTAAAGTAACCTGCCAAAACTATTATTTTATATTTTTGAATAAAATTAATTGAAAAACTTCAAAATTTATTTATTTACAAAAATTTCTATCAGTTTCTTCTTTGTTTATGTAGTAATCTGTAGGTATTTAATAAAATCCAATAAAAAACTCAAAATAAAAAGGCGGGAGGGGAGGTTGTCATGACTATGTAGGTTACAAAAGAGCCAGTGCAGCCAACATCAAACTTTAAAACTTGAAATATCCTTTCCATCCTTCTTTCATATCCTATCCAAGGGAATAGGTGGGGGAGTAATTAGGGTTGGGGGATACGAAGGCTGGTTTGGGGGGTAAAAATGTTCAACGGGAAGGGTAATTTCCCAGCTCAGTTGAGGTTATGGGGGAATTAAGGGGTTATGACTTACGAGGTTCTATTTTAGAGTATGGGAGGCTCGGGGTATTGCCAAATTTTGGGAATGATGAGGAAAATAATCGGAAATTAGGTAAATTTTAAGAATTGGCAACACTGTACTAGGTGGCCCTCCCGCAAAAGTTTGTTTTACACGACCCCTCCTAAAATTGCGATCTTTCCCCTTTTTGTCTTTATTTTTACATCAGAGACGTCAAACATAGCTCAAAAGTTCGTTTATTAACAAAAATTATATTCTACCTTCTAAATCAGAAGCGTCTCACGTAATTTTATCATTTCCCGCAATTCCGCCTTATTTTCCCGCCCAATTCTCCAGCGTATATTAACTTCGCGCGCGTTCTGCGATGATTCCGTTCTTTCCGTTCAACCGACCAGACAAGTGCTGAAAATGTTCTCCAACAAAAGTGAAGAATTTAAGGAAAATGTTGGAGAAAAGATGTCTAACCTGTACATAACTAAGGGGGTAAGTTGATTTTTTATTATTCTATGATAAAACTAATGTTGTGCAACAGGATTTACCGAAGGCGGCCCTCGCTGAGAATCAGAATGTCACGAATATCGTGAAGAAGGTAAAGCTGGTGTATGTCGAGTTTTTTTGATTTTTTTGTAGGACAAAGATGTAAGCAAAGAGAAAGACGAGGCGCCCAAGTATGACCCTCAGTTGGAACCATTGTTGAAGGACAACCCTAGACGTTTTGTCGTCTTCCCTATTGTCTACCATGACATCTGGAAGATGTACAAGAAAGCGGAGGCTTCCTTCTGGACAGTCGAGGAAGTCGACTTATCCAAAGATGTCCAAGATTGGGAAAAGTTAAAACCCGACGAGCGCCACTTTTTATCGCACGTCCTCGCCTTTTTCGCCGCATCGGACGGCATCGTCAATGAAAATCTGGTCGAGCGATTCTCGCAAGAAGTCCAGGTGACTGAAGCGAGATGCTTTTACGGATTCCAGATCGCTATTGAAAATATACATTCGGAAATGTACTCTTTACTTATTGACACTTATATCCGCGACCCCAAACAAAGGTAATCTTTATAGCTTTACAACTTTTTTATCTTTTCTGTAGAGAATATCTGTTCAACGCTATCGAAACTATGGAATGCGTCAAAAAGAAGGCGGATTGGGCGCTCGCATGGATTTCGAGCGATACAGCGACTTTTGGTGAGCGAGTCGTCGCTTTTGCTGCTGTGGAAGGGATCTTCTTTTCTGGAAGTTTCGCTTCAATCTTCTGGATGAAGAAACGCGGCCTTATGCCCGGTTTGACATTTAGCAACGAGCTTATTTCTCGGGATGAAGGACTTCATTGCGATTTCGCTTGTTTGATGTTTAAACATTTGGTTCAGAAGCCGTCAGTCGCTCGCATTACTGATATAATCGCTGATGCTGTCAAAATCGAACAGGAATTCTTGACGGAAGCACTTCCAGTCGCTATGATCGGCATGAACTGCGATTTGATGAAGCAATACATTGAGTTTGTCGCAGATCGTCTTCTTGTTGAACTCAACTGCCCTAAAGTAAACCATATTTTCAATTCACGACATTATAATTTGGTTATTTTCAGAAATACAAATCGACGAATCCTTTCGATTTTATGGAGCACATCTCTTTGGAAGGGAAGACCAACTTTTTCGAGAAGAAAGTCGGCGAATACCAAAAATGCGGCGTCATGACCAACAAAGAGGACAACGTCTTCACTCTCGACGCCGATTTTTAATCGAAATCGTTAATTCACTACTTTTAAGTTAGCTTTTTGACCAAAATTTATGTTCTCAGAACTTCTTCAGCTATTTTTTGTATAAATATTTAAGATTTTTTACGTTTCAAGCCAAAGATCTTGTTTGGTTGCAATTTCTGTATTTTTACTCACTTTCAATTATAAGTTTAAAAATAATTTTTTTTTTTTTTTAACCCCTTTTCTACAATTCTGCAAGCAAAAGAGGTCAAATCGATTGTTCTCAGCAGGATTCATGTCAATCAGGGGCAGACTGGCCCGGTGCTGCTCAAGGTTTAGGATGTTTGATTTGCTGCCAAAAGTTCAATAGGAATCCTTAGGACTTATTAGGCCACACCCTCTGACCAATAGGAAGCCTTCGAGCTTACTAGGCCACACCCTCTGACCAATAGGAATCCTTCGAGCTTATCAGGCCACACCATCTGAGCAATAGGAAGCCTTCTTGTTAGGCCACACCATCAGACCAATAGGAAGCCTTTAAGCTTATTAGCCACACTCTCCAATAGGAAGCCTTCTCATTAGGGACCACACTCTCTGACCAATAGGAAGCATTCGAGCTTACTAGGCCACACCCCCTGACCAATAGGAAGCCTTCGAGCTTACTAGGCCACACCCCCTGACCAATAGGAAGCCTTCGAGCTTATTAGGCCACACCCTCTGACCAATAGGAAGCATTCGAGCTTACTAGGCCACACCCCCTGACCAATAGGAAGCCTTCGAGCTTATTAGGCCACACCCTCTGACCAATAGGAAGCATTCGAGCTTACTAGGCCACACCCTCTGACCAATAGGAAGCCTTCGAGCTTATTAGGCCACACCCTCTGACCAATAGGAATCCTTCGAGCTTATCAGGCCACACCATCTGAGCAATAGGAAGCCTTCTTGTTAGGCCACACCATCAGACCAATAGGAAGCCTTTAAGCTTATTAGGCCACACCCTCTGACCAATAGGAAGCATTCGAGCTTACTAGGCCACACCCCCTGACCAATAGGAAGCCTTCGAGCTTATTAGGCCACACCCTCTGACCAATAGGAAGCATTCGAGCTTACTAGGCCACACCCCCTGACCAATAGGAAGCCTTCGAGCTTATTAGGCCACACCCTCTGACCAATAGGAAGCATTCGAGCTTACTAGGCCACACCCTCTGACCAATAGGAATCCTTCGAGCTTATCAGGCCACACCATCTGAGCAATAGGAAGCCTTCTTGTTAGGCCACACCATCAGACCAATAGGAAGCCTTTAAGCTTATTAGCCACACTCTCCAATTGGAAGCCTTCTCATTAGGGACCACACTCTCTGACCAATAGGAAGCATTCGAGCTTACTAGGCCACACCCTCTGACCAATAGGAAGCCTTCGAGCTTATTAGGCCACACCCTCTGACCAATAGGAATCCTTCGAGCTTATCAGGCCACACCATCTAACCAATAGGAAGCCTTTTTTTTTCTTTTTTTTTTCTCTCTCTCTCTTCAAGATTGTCTATGTAGGTCTTTTCTAGGGCAAAATGTTGAAATTCTTACCATTTTTCTTTAAATTATTATTTACGAGTTAAGATAAGAGTAATTAATTTTATTCTTGAGTTTTATTGATAAAAAACGAAATTTTTTCAACCTATAAATCGGTGCGGATCGGGAAGAAAATGAACATAAAAAGGCTATCGGAATGACCTCTGCTTGCTATAAATTTATTTCGAGCATTTTTATTCCTATTTGAGAAAGGATAATCTTGATAAAGATCGTTAAATTGTCAATACAAGAAAATAAGCTTCTTCATAATTTGGAAGATTGGAGGTTATAAAACTTGATAATTCCTAGACCAATCAGAAGCCTTTTGGCAAAGCTGGCCAATGAGAAGCTTCAAAAGTAGTAACCATGGTAACCTGTCAAACTTGTTTTTATTGAAAAGTGACAACCTTAGAACAAAAATTGCATTAAAAATGCAATCTCCTTTATCAGTGACGAAATTATCATTTTGATAAATGGAAAAAAGAACTTGAGGTTCAACAAATACCTAATATAATTTTTTATTACGTAATAAGCTTAAAAATATAATGAACATAATTATGTACAAAATAACTGAAAAATAATAAAAACTGGTAACAACTAAAGAAAGAAAAAAATCAATACTGTAATAATTCAAAGAAATAAAAAAAGAAAAGTTTAGGGCATAAATGGAATAGATTCGAATATATTTTCCATCTCAAATAACTCAATGCTTGACGAAAAAACTAAAAAAGGCACTTGAGCAAATTTTTGATTATTTGAGATTCGAATTAGGTTATGAAAAAAAAAGTTGAAGGTCAGGCGTAGTTGGGCCAATCGTGAGGCCTTTGCTGGTACTGGCAGCTATGGTAGTACATCTGCGGTGTCCAGTATGGGGTCGGTGCTTGGTAAAAATTCGATGTCAGCGGTCGTCCCAGTCCTTCCCTATTTTGCTCCATGTTTCTGATTATTAAAAAAAAAAAAAAAATTAATTTTTTGACCAATCAGGAAACAAGATTTCAGCATCCTTGACCAATCAGAGGCCTCCATACATTTAACCATAACTTACGTTTTGAATTCTTGAGATAGTAGGTCGTCTTGTTCCCAGTATGAGTTGGATGGTGGAAGGTACTGCTCGAATTCTGCACAGTCGACACTTTCCACATTTCCAATTTCGTCGAGCGACACACCCTGGGCGATATCTTGCGAACAGCCTCCCATTTCTAGAAAAAAAAAATGTAAATACATATACATATGTATATATAGGTATATATATATATATATATATATATATATATATTTATATATATATATATATATATATATATATATATATATATATATATATATATATATATATATATATATATAATATATATATATATATATATATATATATATCCCCAGGTTTGGAATGACCTATATTTTCGTGATCAGGAGATCGTCCTGATTACGAATATATAAGCCTCTAAGCCGAAAGCCGCCGTGAGGCCGACCTCAATAGCCTGCTTTAATCCGGAAATCCGCTAAAAACGAGATCCTCACCTTGGTTGACGACTCCTTGGTATTGGTGATTTCTGAAAGCGACGGTCGTCCCATGCCTGTTGGGCGTCGTCGGTGGTGTCGGAGGACCTAAAAGTTCATCCTCGACTTCTTCACCACTTGAACATTCTTCTTTCACTCTTCCCATAACACTAAACAAAAAGTTGAAAAAAAACCGCCATAAAATATGGTTCCTCACGTGTACGATCGTGTAGGTCCTCTTTGGTTCGTCGGTTTCGTGCTAGCAGAGCCTTTTCTTCTCCTCGGCTGGTATTTGTAATCTGGATATTCTCTTTTGTGAATTATCCTCAACCTTTCGGCCTCCTCGATAAAAGGCTTCTTCTCAGCGTCTCCTAGCAGTCTAAAAACAAAAAATCATTAGTTCAGAATCAAACCACAAGGCGCCATTGTTCCCACGTGGGCAACTTAACCTTAAAATCAAACACTTTTCAAACTTTGATCTACTAAAGTGGAGTCATTGCCTAACTTGACCTATTTATTTAAATTAAGTGGATCGCGAAATTTCAAGTGGTAAACTGAAACGCTAAGGAAGCGAGATAAGCGAACTCAGCTGGGTAAACGGTAAAGGCGCAGGTGAAGGAGGCACGGGCCACCTAAATCAACAAAAAAAAGTTTATCTCAAGGATTTTATGCCCTTTTCTTGTGTCGAAACGTTTTCGAGATTACTGAAAAAATTTCAAGTGGATTTTCTTATCGATTTGAAATATTTTTCTGCTAAAGAGTCGTGAGATGTGTTTAGAAAGCTAAATCCGGTGGAGATCGACAATACACGAAAAGTTAACAAGTCGAGGACCTTCACGTCTTTAAACAAGGCGGATGGAATTTCAAATTTTAAACACCGTTACGTCAAGAGAAAACGATAAAGAAGTTAACGTGAGGCCTAAGGGGGAAAAAATCTAGAATCTGATGAAAATAGGCTTAAATAGCACTAATTTAATAAAATAGAACCCTTAATTCTCCTAATCCAATAAAAAAGAGACTTACAAAACCGCTAATCCAATGAAAAAGATGCTTAAAAACTCCTAATCCAATGAAAAAGATGCTTAAAAACTCCTAATCCAATGAAAAAGATGCTTAAAAACTCCTAATCCAATGAAAAAGATGCTTAAAAACTCCTAATCCAATGAAAAAGATGCTTAAAAACCTCTAATCTAATGAAATAGGGGCTTAAAATCCTCTAATCCAATGAAAAATAAGTTTAGAAACCGTTTGTACAATGAAAACGAGGCTTGAAACCAATTTCGTCGAAAAATAGGCGTAAAAAGACCTAATCCAATGAAAAAGAGACCTAAAGTCCCCTAATTAGATGAAAAAGAGCCTTATAAACCCCTGATCCAATGAAAAAGACGCTTGAAAACCCCTAATCCAATTAAAAAGACGCTTGAAAACCCCTAATCTAATGAAAAAGACTCTTAAAAACCCCTAATCCAATGAAAAAGACGCTTGAAAACCCCTAATGCAATGAAAAAGACGCTTGAAAACCCCTAATCCAATGAAAAAGACGCTTGAAAACCTCTAATCCAATGAAAAAGACGCTTGAAAACCCCTAGTCCAATGAAAAAGAAGCTTGAAAACCCCTAATCCAATGAAAAAGAGACCTAAAGTCCCCTAATTCGATGAAAAAGAGCCTTATAAACCCCTAATCCAATGAAAAAGACGCTTGAAAACCTCTAATCCAATGAAAAAGACGCTTGAAAACCCCTAATCCAATGAAAAAGACGCTTGAAAACCCATAATCCAATGAAAAAGACGCTTGAAAACCCATAATCCAATGAAAAAGACGCTTGAAAACCCCTAATCCAATGAAAAAGACGCTTGAAAACCCCTAATCCAATGAAAAAGACGCTTGAAAACCCCTAATCCAATGAAAAAGACGCTTGAAAACCCCTAATCCAATGACAAAGACGCTTGAAAACCCCTAATCCAATGAAAAAGACGCTTGAAAACCCCTAATCCAATGAAAAAGACGCTTGAAAACCCCTAATCCAATGAAAAAGACGCTTAAAAACCCCTAATCCAATGAAAAAGACGCTTGAAAACCCCTAATCCAATGAAAAAGACGCTTGAAAACCCCTAATCCAATGAAAAAGACGCTTGAAAACCCATAATCCAATGACAAAGACGCTTGAAAACCCATAATCCAATGAAAAAGACGCTTGAAAACCCCTAATCCAATGAAAAAGACGCTTGAAAACCCCTAATCCAATGAAAAAGACGCTTGAAAACCCCTAATCCAATGAAAAAGACGCTTGAAAACCCCTAATCCAATGAAAAAGACGCTTGAAAATCCCTAATCCAATGAAAAAGAAGCTTGAAAACACTAATCCAATGAAAAAGACACGCTTGAAAACCCCTAATCCAATGAAAAAGACGCTTGAAAACCCCTAATCCAATGAAAAAGACGCTTAAAAACCCCTAATCCAATGAAAAAGACGCTTGAAAACCCCTAATCCAATGAAAAAGACGCTTGAAAACCCCTAATCCAATGAAAAAGACGCTTGAAAACCCATAATCCAATGACAAAGACGCTTGAAAACCCATAATCCAATGAAAAAGACGCTTGAAAACCCCTAATCCAATGAAAAAGACGCTTGAAAACCCCTAATCCAATGAAAAAGACGCTTGAAAACCCCTAGTCCAATGAAAAAGACGCTTGAAAACCCCTAGTCCAATGAAAAAGACGCTTGAAAACCCCTAATCCAATGAAAAAGACGCTTGAAAACCCCTAATCCAATGAAAAAGACGCTTGAAAACCCCTAATCCAATGAAAAAGACGCTTGAAAACCCATAATCCAATGAAACACGAATATATAAGCCTCTAGCCTGAGAGCCTCCGTGACGACCGCCTCAATAGCCTACTTTCCTACGGAAATCCGCTAAAAGAAGCTTGAATCCCATAATCCAATTGCATGTTTTTAACCAATGAATCAAATTTCGAGTAAGTGACTTCTTCGCCACGGCTATCTAGATTTTTTTAATTTTTCAAAAAATCAACAAATCCACGGCCTTTTAGATCTTGAATGTTCGAAAATAAAGTATTCAATACGTAGCAAATCGTTATCAGGTAATAAAAAAATTTATTTATCGCTTTTTTTCCCGTGGGATCCGATCGGATGAGACTGCAGGTGTGAAAGTATTTTTTTTATAATAAAAATTGTTTTATCTATATATATAGTTTTTTTAATCACAAGCTAAGACGTCATATAAATTTGCAGAGAGTGCAAATTGCTCTAATATCAATGAGATTGAGGCGACGTGTTGGCCGCGACCTTCTCAATGTGATTACGACACAAGTTAAAACATGTTTTCGGATAAGGAGCCATTTTTATTTAAACTTTCGTTAAAAATCGGCGTTTTATGGCGTTTTAGGGGAGCGTTTTGAGAGCAGAAGTAAACTAATCAATCATTTAAAACCTTAAAAATGTCACTGCCTAATATAACCCTAGAGGTTAAGGGATATATATATATATATATATATATATATATATATATATAATATATATATATATTATATATATATATATATATATATATATATATATATATA
>JAGWEN010001113.1:15823-39812 GCA_018703685.1 Orius laevigatus
ATATACCTTTAAAAAAATTTCCTTACCTCCATAATTTCCCTAACGTTTTACTCAATTCGGCGTTGTGCAACTGAGGGTATTGGTCGGCGAGTTTCCTCCGGGCAGCTTGAGCCCAAACCATAAAAGCGTTCATCGGCCTTTTCACATGTTTCTTCTTCTTATCTGAGGTTGTTCTAAAAAAACAAAACAAACAGAAAAACATAAAAAACTCACATTTCGTACGAATTGTACCTATAACGACGTTTTTGTGCGATCATTTCGACTTAGAGAAAAGAAGAAGACTGAAAAATCGCGGTTTTGATTTGTAATCCCACTTGATGTTCCTGTTTGCTCTTTTTTGTTTTCCCCTCTAGATTTTTTTTTTTCATAAGTCTCTTATCAGTTACCGATTTTATCGTGAACAACCGATACTAGCTGAGATTGTTAATTACGATCGAGAGAAGGAGAAAAAATTAACGAGGAAGGAGTTTGAAATGAACCTACATCGATGCTCTAAAAGAGTACGTACTTTACAGCACCTAGGTGCGATAAATGGGTACTTAAATGCCCCTAGGTGTGATAAACGGGGACTTTACAGCATCTAGACGCCATAAAATGGGACTTTACAGCATTTGGTGCGATAAAATGGGACTTTACGGCACTTAGGTGCGGTAAAATGGGACTTTACGGCACCTAGGTGCGGTAAACTGGGACTTTACTGCACCTAGGTGCGATAAAAGAAGACTTTACGGCACCTAGGTGCGATAAAAGAAGACTTTACGGCACCTAGGTGCGATAAAAGAAGACTTTACGGCACCTAGGTGCGATAAAAGAGGACTTTACGGCACCTAGGTGCGATAAAAGAGGACTTTATGGCACCTAGGTGCTGTAAAAGGGGACTTTACGGCACCTAGGTGCGATAAACGGGGACTTTAGGTTTAGGGCACCTGAGTGCGATAAACGAGGACTTTACAGCACCTAGGTATGGTAAAAGGGGACTTTACAACACCTAGGTGCAGTAAAAGGGGACTTTACGGCTCCTAGGTGCGATAAACGGGGACTTTACGGCGCCTAGGTGCGATAAACGGGGACTTTACAGCACCTAGGTGCGGTAAACGGGGACTTTACAGCACCTAGGTGCGCTAAACGGGGACTTTACAGCACCTAGGTGCGGTAAAAGGGAACTTAACAGCACCTAGGTGCGGTAAATGGGAACTTAACAGCACCTAGGTGCGATAAACGGAGGCTTTACGGCACCTAGGTGCGATAAAAGGGGACTTTAAGGTACCTAGGAGCGATAAAAGGGGACTTTACGGCACCTAGGTGCGATAAAAAGGAGACTTTACGGCACCTAGGTGCGGTAAAAGGGGAATTTACTGCACCTGGGTGCGGTAAAAAGGAACTTTACTGCATCTGCGTGCGGTAAAAGGGGACTTTGCGGCACCTAGGTTCGGTAAAGAAGGCTTTTACGGCACCTAGGTTCGGTAAAGGGGACTTAATAGCGCCTAGGTGCGATAAACGGAGGCTTTACGGCACCTAGGTGCGATAAAAGGGGACTTTACGACACCTAGGTGCGATAAATTGGAACTTTACAGTACCCAGGTGTGGCAAAGAGTACTTTACGAAGAAGGTGACTTGAATTCTGAAATTTTGATTATGCCAGATCGATGACGCTTTTCAAACAGATTTTCCAGGAACCTTCTGTGTATAAAACAGAAATATTCCAAATAAAAAGTCTATGATTTTATCTAGATGATTCAGAAAATTGAGCAGTTTTTCAAAAATGATGTAAACACGTCTTTTCCCAGAAAAAAATTTGTTTTTTTCAACATCACCTTCAAACTTATGGGAAATAGCACAATTTTCTGGACTGTCTGGAGAGAACTAATTGTGAGAAATGAGTAGTTTTACAGCACCTCAGTTTGGAAAAGAGCACTTTACAGCACTTTGAACATCCCGAATTTGTATATTTGACGACATCGAATAAATGGAGTGGTTAAAAAGTGGGTAATCGAGCCAATTTGGACGTGGATGCGTCGCTTTTTGAAAGAAGGCCAAAAGGTGCCCTTTTCTCCTAATTTCTCACTTAAAAAAAAAAAAAAAAAAAAAGCGCACTTTTACATTTTTCCACAAGCCTATGATAGACTTCGTCGGATTATCACTTTTTTTTTTTTCTTCTTCTTTATTCCCTAGCCGCTAGCGTTATTGAAATCAGGTGGTCTACTGGAGGGCAATAATGGATTTGGGGGCCCAGTTTTATTGTAGTTTTACGAGTTTTTTTAGTTTTAAAAACTGTACAGCTGTGATTTTAATTAGTTTTGAATGATTTTAGTGATTAGTTATGTCTTTTTTGGTCAGCACTAACTTCATTTTAGTTAACAGTCTTCGTAATAAAAAAAACTTTTGTTTTTTACGATTTTTCTTCTTGCCGACAGAGACAAAAAGTTCCCGAAAGTCACGGAACATTTGTCGCCCCCTCGTTCGTCCTTCCCGGGGCCGGCGGATCTGAGCCCCCCTCGCCCGAAATAGACCTTTGAGAGATATTTGTCTCGCTCGCCGATCCGTGATATTTTAATTGATCGGCTAGTAATTAGCCGCCCTTTTTGTTTTTGAATCGGATGGGTTGACGACATGTTGAGAAATGGGACGTTTAATTTACCAGGAGAGGCGTCTTCTCGAATTAAATTTACGGGATTAGTCCCTCTGACGTAAATAAAACCGATTTACAAAAAGTTGAAATTTTTGATCATCGATATCTCCTGAACGGATTAACCGATCTTGACGCCGGAAAGCTCGTTAGATGCAGAATTTCAAAAACTTTCATTTTGTACTTAACAGTCAAGTCGCTAAAACCCATAGTTTTGAAGCTAGAAGACAAAAACAAAAAAACAAAAAAAATTGAGGTTTTTTGATCTCCTGTAAAAACTTGTCCATAGGACCGATTTTAGCAAACTTTTTTTTAATCGACGCAAAATTTTGTCTTCTTTAATTTACTGCTAAAGTGTTTTCCTCATAATATGTCCCGTTTTCGAGTTATTTGCAAAAGTCTCCAAAATTAATCCTGGGAAACGGGACGTTTAATTTACCAGGAGAGGCGTCTTCTCGAATTAAATTTACGGATTGGTCCCTGTGACGTAAAGAAAACTGATTTACAAAAAGTTGAAATTTTTGGTCATCGATATCTCCTGAACGGCTAAACCGATCTTGAAGCCAAGAAGCTCGTTAGATGCAAAATTTCAAAAACTTTCATTTTGTACTTAACAGTCAAGTCGCTAAAACCCATAGTTTTGGAGCTAGAAGACAAAAACTAAAAGACTAAAAAAATTGAAGTTTTTTGATCTCCTATAAAAACTTGTCTATTGGACTGATTTTAGCAAACTTTTTTTTAATCGACGCAGAATTTTGTCTTCTTTAATTTACTGCTAAAGTGTTTTCCAAATAATATGTCCCGTTTTCGAGTTTTATGCAAAAAACGGAAAAAAAAATCTTCAAAATTTTTCGATGCTGTAAAGTAGGTACTCTTTAAAAGTTCCTATTTTTGCCATATTCCCCCCCCCCTTTTCTTATTTTGTCACAATGTTTGGATAAGGTGGACTTGTGAATTTTTTAAGCCTGCCGACGTGCTCGGACTTAATGGTATGAGCCTTCGTGAGCCTTGTTAACACCTTAAGATTCCCAGCTACCAGAAAACGCGCATGTAAACAATCCAACGACACAAAAAAAATAACGTTAAGCACATAAAAACTCGAAAACGTCCTTCTTTAATTTGCACCTCAGCCACGTATATTCCCCAACTATCCATTTTTTCCATCTTGAAAACGCTGGACTTAGTAATAAACCCAAAAAGATCGTATTTGGCTAATCACCCCTCCCATCCCAAAAATTTTTTTTTTGGCCATTTCCTTTCCAGGTTTTTTTTCATCATTTCCACGTAAACTTAATAATCAAATATTGACCCGAGATAATTCACGGGTTAGAGACTCGGCCAAGATTATCATTATCGGAAGGATGTGAACGATTGCTCGTAAAAAATGGGATGCAATAAAAATAAAGGAGATTATTTTTTACTTAGATTTACCTATTTCACCCCGAAAGCTGTCAAAAATCCTTTTTTGACTATAAAGATCCTTTGCAGCCACGATTTTTACCCTTTTTTGACTAAAAAGATCTTTTACAGCCACAATTTTGACCTTTTTTGCGTAAAAGATCTTTTACAGCCTCAATTTTTATCTTTTTTTGACTAAAAAGATTTTTTGCAGCCACGTCTTTAACCTTTTTGACTAAAAAGATCCTTTGCAACCACGCTTTTAACCTTTTTTTACTATAAAGATCTTTTGCATCTACGTTTTTAACCTTTTTGGACTAAAAAGATTCTTTGCAGCCACGTTTTTAACCTTTTTTTACTATAAAGATCTTTTGCATCTACCTTTTTGGACTAAAAAGATTCTTTGCAGCCAAGTTGTTAACCTTTTTGGACTACAAAGATCATTTACAGCCACGTTTTTAACCTTTTTTGACTATGAAGACCTTTTACAGCCACAATTTTAACCTTTTTTGACTATAAAGATCTTTTACAGCCACAAGTTTAACCTTTTTTGACTAAAAAGATCCTTTGCAGCGACATTTTTAACCTTTTTTGACTAAAAAGATCTTTTTCTGCCAGTAATCAAAATCTTATTTGACTAAAAAGATCCTTTACAGCCAAATTAACCTTTTATTGACCACAAAGATCCTTCACAGCCACATTTTTTAACCTTTTAGGCAGATTTTTTTTAACATATAAATACTTTTCTGCCAGAAATCAACCCTTTTTTTTGATTAAAAGATCCTTTTAGGTATATTGCCAGATTTTGTACCATTTTATTTACTAGAAAGACCCTTTTCCGAAAGATTTTGAACCTTATTCGACAAGAAAAGACCCTTTCCAGCCAACTTTCGAACCTTCTTCGACAAGAAAATACCCTTTTCAGCCCGATTTTGAACCTTATTCGAAAAGAAAAGACCCTTTTCTGCCCGATTTTAAACCTTATTCGACAAAAAAAGACCCTTTTCAGCCATATTTTAAACCTTCAAAGAATGTAAGAACCATTTTTTGCCCGATTTGAACCTTATTCGAAATGAAAAGACCCTTTTTAGCCATATTTTGAACCTTATTCTAAAATAGAAGACCCTTTTCTGCCCTATTTTGAACCTTATTCGACAAAAAAAGACCCTTTTCTGCCCTATTTTGAACCTTATTCGACAAAAAAAGACCCTTTTCAGCCCATATTTTAAACCTTCAAAGACTGTAAGAACCATTTTTTTGCCCGATTTAAACCTTATTCGAAATGAAAAGACCCTTTTTAGCCATTTTTGAACCTTATTCTAAAAGAAAAGACCCTTTTCTGCCCGATTTTGGACCTTATTCGACAAAAAAAGACCCTTTTCAGCCATATTTTGAACCTTATTCGACAAAAAAGACCCTTTTCAGCCAACTTTTGAACCTTATTCTAAAAGAAAAGACCCTTTTCTGCCCGATTTTGGACCTTATTCGACAAAAAAGACCCTTTTCAGCCATATTTTGAACCTTATTCGACAAAAAAGACCCTTTTCAGCCAACTTTTGAACCTTATTCTAAAAGAATAGACCCTTTTCTGCCCGATTTTGAACCGTATTCGACAAGAAAAGACCCTTTTCTTTGGGTAGGTAACCATCTAAATGCATTGCACACCCATCGCGTCATCAGTAGATATCATTACCCACCATTGGATGCAGTACATCATTAGATAGGTAACAACCTCGAGGTATCCATCATGCATGATCATCTAGTCTTCAACTCATTCTTGATCCATTTTGAAATGTTTACACCAGGAAAATGATATTTTCAGCTAGATTTTTATTGCGTCGCACAGAAAATGGCTCGAGAACTTCAACTAATTCAATTTAAAAGCTTAATTTCCAGCAGAATCGCCAAAAAACAGCTTAAGTCACCAAGTAAACTGAGGAAGAATTTTAAGGTCTATTCTATGAACTCGCAGAGCATCTTTGCTAATCTTTAATAAAAAAAAAATTTCTTACTTGGTAGCGATGGGGACGAGGGTCCAATCGTATCCTCTCAAAACTTTTGCTACAGCGTCGCTGATTTCCTTGTTGTCTTTGTTCTCTTCGGCCAGCGGCGGGGACGTCGTTGCGTTTGTCGTAGGAGGAGGCATCGCTACGATCACAGAACACCAAACACGAGACTGAAAGGCCACCAGTGTAATACGGGACGTAAGTGGGGCGATAGGAGGGGGACTTAGAAAAAGGGTTGGAAATGAAGAACCTTTTTCGACAAATAGAAGACGCCCTCCCCACTCTAATAATCGTCCCACTTGTACCTCTTTTCTATTCAACACTACGAAAGGGGCGTTACGATCATGGAGGGCATCGTTGAACCAGAAATCGGCATTATTAGCCGCTAGGGAAGGTTGGGGGGAGGTGGGGAAAGGTCGTGGAGGTGATGACAGGTTCTGCAGAGCCTGCTTTGACCAAATTTAAAGCGTTGATTACATAATTTTGACAAAAAGGTTGGCTTTATTGGATTTTTTGACAGCAAATCTCCTTTAGGGAGTAGAATTCGGGATTTTGAACGAAATGCCCATTTTCGAGGGTCGATTTTTGGGAGAATCGTTATGGTTAGGTTAGGAAACATTTGGCAATTTGCTTATCGGGTTTGAGTAACCTCTCCACTGTATTGGTTATTGCTAAACCGACGTAGTTTCGTCAACCGCAGGCCTACCAACTTCTCACTGGAAAATCTCAAAATATTCATGCCAAGCCTTTTTAGCTTGCATCATCTGTAGTTAATTAGTTGTCAACTCAACATTCGGACTTGGAATTAATTAGAAGCATTCGTTTATGTCGTAGAACGCAAACTGAGATTTAAATCTTTTTTTTCGTCCTCTCGTTAAGTTATAACTTTTCGCTACAACCGAGATTTTTTTCATTTTATTTATCTTCATGACCGATCCGAACCTATTTTCAGATTTTGGCCTCAACACCATCAAGATAATGGTTTAAATCTTTAACTCCAAATCTCACAACTAAAATAATTATTGAAATATTTCTCTAAATCTGTGTCGAAAAAAAAAATTTAAGTGCGATTGTCAACAAAATTGATAATTTTTTTTTCGCCATATCGTAAACAAATAAGATTTTTTTTCATGTAAGGTGTAGAAATGGAGGTCTTCGACCCTTAAAATAGGTAGAAAAAATAGGGGTTCGTCTTTATCGGTTTATTTCGATAAAATCCAAGGGCAGACTTAAGCCAAACATGAGATAAAATATCCGGTATTTAGGTTATAAGGACATAAATGGACTTGGCGTTGAGAAAAAGATCATTTTTTACAAGAACTACAATATTTTGGTGGGTTCTGCACAGCGCCTGTAGTACCAATCTTCTGTGATTTTGAACTAGTTGCTTGGTTACCATGGAAACGAGCTGTCAATGTCCACTTTTCATGATTACAGCGCACTTGAGGGCACGGGTGAGTAGATGCCGAAGTACCCTAGGTGGTCTGGGTGAAAGCCCTTGGCCCTCAAGTGCGAGGCGTGATACCGAATCGACACAACTTTTATTCAAGTGTTTACTCAATGACTGGAGGCACCGACGAGTGGGCTTCTACTTTCTTTTATTCCTCATGTCTCGGCATGTCAAACGTCTGATCACTCGAATGTCAATAAAAGGCGCCAGGAGTATCGCTTCTTTACAACTCTATACATCTCAAGAGCATCCCCAATCCAGCTGGATCCAATTTTTTCCTTATTTTTCTTCCAAGGAGTGGCCCGAGCGATTCGTATCAAAATGAGTGACAAGTGTTTTTTAAACATAAATCTTCATTTCCTGTCAAGGGTGAAGATGGTCCGGAATGGAAGATTTCAAGGATGGATCGATTAAAATCAAAAACGAAGAAAATGGGGGGAAAAGTATAAATAATAGTATATAGAGTGTGTAAAGGTGACAATTACATTTGACACGAGATGCCAGGTGTTGAAGTCAACTTTTCAAATGAGCGAGAGGGAAGAGGAGAAGGAATAGACGATATTTTAGTCTCTCTAATCGTTTTTCCGTCCACCGTTTAGTCTTCACAGTGCGACAAGTTCAACTCTATTATGCCCAGCTGGTTAACTCTCCATAACAATTTTTTCTTCCGACATTTCTTCAGGACAAAAAAAAAGTCCTCACCCTTAAATTTTTTTCCATGACAAAAAACACTCCACGCCCTTTCCGTCCAAGTTGTCAAAATAAATCAAACAAGTGTTTTTTCAAATATTCCTGTGTAAACTTAATTTGAAACCCTTTTTTCGTGGGCACGAGTTAAAAAGCGTAATCCGGGAGTTCTGTCCTTAAGACAAAGGAGCTCCTTGTCCTGTCGGACGCTTCCGAAACTAATGTTGAGTGTAATGGCTATAAAAAACGAGATATCAATCTAAATCTATTTAGCAGTGAACTTTAAGGCAATGCTCAAGGAAAGAACTTTTTGATGAAATTGTGGGAGTTAATGAGTTAACGAAGGGTGGAAAAAGGGATAGGAAATACTTGAGCCCACCTACATCTGTTTCTTGTAATAATTAGGGGTTTCACTTTCATCTACGCCGACAGTCTCCAGCGTCTGTTTCCGAATAAAAATCGGAAATCCGGAGTATTGGGCCAATGTGGCTGGGCAATTTATCGCAAATTGGGCTTTTTCAAGCTGCCAATTTTGTCAGATTACAGAGTTAAAAAGTAGCCCAAATTACGATGAATCGTCTACACTAGCAACACTGTTCAATAGCCCAATTTGGTTAAATTACAGGGTTGCCAGATTGGGCTTTAAAAAGTAGCCCAATTTGCGATAAATCGCCCAAACTGGGTACACTTTTCAATAGCCCAAGTTTTTCAGATTACAGGGTTGCCAGATTGGGCCTTTGAAAAGTAGCCCAATTTGCGATAAATCGCCCAAACTAGCAACTCTGTTCAATAGCCCAATTTTGTCAGATTACAGGGTTGCCAGATTGGGCCTTTAAAAAGTAGCCCAATTTGCGATAAATCGCCCAAACTGGCAACACTGTTCAATAGCCCAATTTGTCAGATTACAGGGTTGCCAGATTGGGCCTTTGAAAAGTAGCCCAATTTGCGATAAATCGCCCAAACTAGCAACACTGTTCAATAGCCCAATTTGGTCAAATTACAGGGTTGCCAGATTGGGCCTTTAAAAAGTAGCCCAATTTGCGATGAATCGCCCAAACTGGATACACTTTTCAATAGCCCAATTTTGTCAGATTACAGGGTTGACAGATTGGGCCTTTGAAAAGTAGCCCAATTTGCGATAAATCGCCCAAACTAGCAACACTGTTCAATAGCCCAATTTTGTCAGATTACAGGGTTGCCAGATTGGGCCTTTGAAAAGTAGCCCAATTTGCGATTAATCACCCAAACTAGCAACAATGTTCAATAGCCCAATTTGGTTAAATTACAGGGTTGCCAGATTGGGCCTTTGAAAAGTAGCCCGATTTGTGATGAATCTCCTAAACTGGATACACTTTTCAATAGCCCAATTTTGTCAGATTACAGGGTTTAAAGATTGGGCCTTTGAAAAGTAGCCCAATTTGCGATAAATCGCCCAAACTAGCAACTCTGTTCAATAGCCCAATTTTGTCAGATTGCAGGGTTGCCAGATTGGGCCTTTGAAAAGTAGCCCAATTTGCGATAAATCGCCCAAACTAGCAGCACTGTTCAATAGCCCAATTTGGTTAAATTACAGGGTTGCCAGATTGGGCCTTTAAAAAGTAGCCCAATTTGCGATAAATCGCCCAAACTAGCAACTCTGTTTCAATAGCCCAATTTTGTCAGATTACAGGGTTGCCAGATTGGGCTTTTGAAAAGTAGCCTAATTTGCGATAAATCGCCCAAACTAGCACCTCTGTTCAATAGCCCAATTTGGATAGATTACAGGGTTGCCAGATTGGGCCTTAAAAGTAGCCCAATTTGCTATGAATCGTCCAAACTGGATACACTTTTCAATAGCCCAATTCTGTCAGATTACAGAGTTGCCAGATTTAAAAAGTGGCCCAATTTGCGACAAATCCCCCAAACTGGCAACACTGTTCAATAGCCCAATTTAGTCAGATTGCAGGGTTGCCGGATTGAGCCTTTGAAAAGTAGCCCAATTTGCGATAAATCGCCCAAACTGGCAACACTGTGCCCAATTTGGTCAGATTTAGCCATGAGAACTCGCGATCAGGATGCTCTGAGTCCCAAAAAGGCGATAAGGAAAAGTTAAAAGATTTCTAGGATTTGATATTTTAAAATTTTTTAAACTTCCGTAGTTGGAAAAACACAGATTTCAATCTTTTTGGATTAATTAATCCCATACAGATTGACACGATTAGACATGATGGGGGGAGAAAAAGGGAGTGCCTTCCTTCATGCTATGACGTCACATTAATTATAAAGCTGATTAATCCCTTCGTTTTCGTATTTAAAATCAAAATCCATGGTGTTAACATAAAACAGAACATATCCGGGGAGGTCCTTAAGCCACCCATGAGGTTTCAGAATGTTTGGCCACTTGAGAAATCGAATTTTTTAAACTTATCCAGGTGGCTTTGAATCAACAAGTTCGATAATATTTTTTTTTTCTAAATTCTGATTATTCAGGTGGACAGATATGACTTATGTCATAATCGCATTATAAGCCAAACCCGACTTCGTTTTCTTACCATAATACTATTTAAAAAAATAAATAAAAAAATTCACGGCCTCCTTGATTGCCTTTCAATTTTGCAAGTCAAAAAGGCAGTGGCTTTTTGTTATCCTATTTTTTGGTTAAAAAAACCCATTTAAGACCAATTTCCCATACTTTTTCCGTCAATTTAAATTCCCTGACAATGACAAATGCATCGATGTATATAAGTTACCTTATACCTTAGTATAAGTATATTACCTTAGTAACTTATATACATCGATGGACAAATGAAAAGCTAGTATGGGGTTTGAGACAGTGTTGCCAATTTGGGAGATCGCAAATTGGGCTATTATCTGGGGCCTAATCTAGCAATCCTTTAAGTTTTGTCGTTTTAAAAGTGTTGCCAGTTTGGGAAATTTATGGCAAATTGGGCTACTTTTTGGGCCCTAATCTGGCAACCCTGCAAGCTTCGTCTTCTAACAGTGTTGCCAGTTTGGGCGATTTATCGCAAATTGGGCCACTTTTTTTGGCCTAATCTGGCAACCCTGAAAGCTTTGTCGTCTAACAGTGTTGCCAATTAGGGCAATTTATCGCAAGTTTGAATACTTTTTGGGGCCTAATCTAGCAAACCTGCAATTCTACTAGCTTTGCCATTTAACAGTGTTGCCAGGTTGGGCGATTTATCGCAAATCGGGCCACTTTTAATCTGGCTACCCTGCAAGTTTTGTAATTTAACAGTGTTGCGAGTTTGGGAAATTTATGGCAAATTGGGCCTTAATATGGCAACACTGCAATTCTACTAGCTTTGCCTTTTAACAGTGTGGCCAGTTTGGGCGATTTATCGTAAGTTGGGCTACTTTATACTTTCTGGGCATCTGGCAACCCTGCAAGTTTTGTCTTTTAACCGCCAATTTGGGAAATTTAGGCAACCTTTTGGGGCCTCATCTGGCAACCCTGGATAGATACTTAAGAATCCACCAGCGCCATTATCAACCATTGATAAGAAACATAACCTTCTGCAATGACGTCAGCTGCCTTTGCCCTATGAATTATAAAAATTTTGATTTTTTTTTTTAGGTTAAAAAAAAACTGCTTTTAATGTAACGTTTATATTTCGAACAATATATAATTTTTTAAATTTTCATTTAATTACATTATTGTGTGCTTTATCCACTAAAAAACACTAAAAAAAAATCTTACATGGTACTGAAAATTCAGGACAACACACGAAGAAAAAAAAATTATAACGGCTTTTATGAAATTTTAAAATAACGTTTTTTTAAATAATTTTTTTTTTTTAATATAAAACACACTACAGTATAACAACAGTGTATTTAAACACCGAATAATAGTCTCTCAGTTCAGTTTAGATATAACCCGCTTTTTAGGTAAAAAAACAAAATAAAGAAAACAACCAAAATACCTAAAAAAAGCTATAAATTTTTAAATATTCCTTAGAGACGAACCCTAAAATTGGAATTCAGGAGCCAAAACAAAAAAACGGTCTCCGTACAACTAAACAAAAAAAAAATTATTTTACATAACAGGGTTTCCCAAGAAAAAAGGAAGACGATGAACCCTATTTACATATATACAGTATATACATTTTATATAGGGAAAGCACAAATATATATCTTGAAGATTAAAAAAGCGAGGACGGCGGGGGGAGGAAAAAAAAAATTACTAAGGCACTATTTATTATTTTTTTAAAATTTAGGCCCAATTATAGTCGAAGGGCTTTAAGCCGAAAAGCTTGAAAAACGTAAGCTTTGGCACTAGTCACACGCACACACACACGAAAAAAAAGAAAAGAAAAAAAAAATTAAAAAATTTTTAATATATTTTAAAAATAGAACAAAAGGGGGGAAAACTAGTAGGGGATCACAGATGAATTATTATGTACACTGTACAATTTTCTAAGTGCACTTTTTTTTAAATTTTTTGTTCTCTATTTTAAGACTTGGAGACTAGATTTTGGTTTTGTGGGCCGATGGTGTCTGCACGTCTGTAGTAGAGGAGATATGGGACGCGAGGGGGTTTCGGCTCAAGTACTTGGCTTTCGGTGATGTAGGTGACCGATGGGTCGTCGTATCGGATCCAAGATGGTGCACCGCCTCCGAGGTAGAAGACGTCCGTTAAGTAATGACCTTTCGTCGCTTCTTTACCGTCGTGGTAAACAACTGGAAAAAAAAAGTACTTAACATCTCTTGACCAATCAGAAGCTTCAAACACTGCTAAGCCACACCTCTTGGCCAATCAGATGATTTCAAAACTGGTAAGCTACACCTCTTGGCCAATCAGAGGCTTTCAACGCTCCTAAGCCACACCTCTTGGCCAATCAGAGGCTTTAAACACTGCTAGGCCACTCCACTTGACCAATCAGAGGCTTGAAAATGATAAGCCACTCCTCTTGGCCAATCAGAGGCTTTAAACACTGCGAAGCCACACCTCCAGGCCAATCAGATGCTTTCAAGGCTGCTAAGCCACACCTCTTGACCAATCAGATGCTTTAAACATTGCTAAGCCACACCTCTTGACCAATCAGAGGCTTTAAACACTGCTAAGCCACACCTCTCGACCAATCAGAGGCTTTAAACACTGCGAAGCCACACCTCCAGGCCAATCAGATGCTTTCAAGGCTGCTAAGCCACACCTCTTGACCAATCAGATGCTTTAAACATTGCTAAGCCACACCTCTTGACCAATCAGAGGCTTTAAACACTGCTAAGCCACACCTCTTGACCAATCAGAGGCTTTAAACACTGCGAAGCCACACCTCCAGGCCAATCAGATGCTTTCAAGGCTGCTAAGCCACACCTCTTGACCAATCAGATGCTTTAAACATTGCTAAGCCACACCTCTTGGCCAATCAGAGGCCTTTAACACTGCTAAGCCACACCTCTTGACCAATCAGAGGCTTTAAACACTGCGAAGCCACACCTCCAGGCCAATCAGATGCTTTCAAGGCTGCTAAGCCACACCTCTTGACCAATCAGAGGCTTTAAACACTGCGAAGCCACACCTCCAGGCCAATCAGATGCTTTCAAGGCCGCTAAGCCACACCTCTTGACCAATCAGATGCTTTAAACATTGCTAAGCCATACCTCTTGACCAATCAGATGCTTTAAACATTGCTAAGCCACACCTCTTGACCAATCAGATGCTTTAAACATTGCTAAGCCACACCTCTTGACCAATCAGATGCTTTAAACATTGCTAAGCCACACCTCTTGACCAATCAGAGGCTTTAAACACTGCGAAGCCACACCTCCAGGCCAATCAGATGCTTTCAAGGCTGCTAAGCCACACCTCTTGACCAATCAGAGGCTTTAAACACTGCGAAGCCACACCTCCAGGCCAATCAGATGCTTTCAAGGCCGCTAAGCCACACCTCTTGACCAATCAGATGCTTTAAACATTGCTAAGCCATACCTCTTGACCAATCAGATGCTTTAAACATTGCTAAGCCACACCTCTTGACCAATCAGATGCTTTAAACACTGCTAAGCCACACCTCCAGGCCAATCAGATGCTTTCAAGGCTGCTAAGCCACACCTCTTGACCAATCAGAGGCTTTAAACACTGCGAAGCCACACCTCCAGGCCAATCAGATGCTTTCAAGGCCGCTAAGCCACACCTCTTGACCAATCAGATGCTTTAAACATTGCTAAGCCATACCTCTTGACCAATCAGATGCTTTAAACATTGCTAAGCCACACCTCTTGACCAATCAGATGCTTTAAACATTGCTAAGCCACACCTCTTGACCAATCAGATGCTTTAAACATTGCTAAGCCACACCTCTTGACCAATCAGAGGCTTTAAACACTGCGAAGCCACACCTCCAGGCCAATCAGATGCTTTCAAGGCTGCTAAGCCACACCTCTTGACCAATCAGAGGCTTTAAACACTGCGAAGCCACACCTCCAGGCCAATCAGATGCTTTCAAGGCCGCTAAGCCACACCTCTTGACCAATCAGATGCTTTAAACATTGCTAAGCCATACCTCTTGACCAATCAGATGCTTTAAACATTGCTAAGCCACACCTCTTGGCCAATCAGAGGCCTTTAACACTGCTAAGCCACACCTCTTGACCAATCAGAGGCTTGAAAATGATAAGCCACTCCCCTTAGCCAATCAGATGCAAACACTGTATCATCAAATTCCAGCACTTAATTGTAATACTAAAACCACAATAAAGCAATCTCTGTGATGACTTAATATTCCCCAAAATGGCGCACTTGTAAATTTAACTTAAAATATTTCAAGTTTGGCTTTTGGGGTTATAATGGAAAAAAAAGAAGAAAAAAAATAATTACCTGCAAATAATTTATACTGACGAGCCTTGACAGCACTTTGATTTTTACTGGACAATAGCTCTAAAAAAACAAAAATAAATATTTTATGATTGAATTTTTTGAAAACTTACTTTGATCGAGTTTCAAGTCAATGGGGAATAGAAGAGATTTGACTATTTTACTTGGAGTTTGCTGTCGGTAATGGAAACATTTTAAATGAAGGATAAGGACGCAAGGGAGCTGATCTAAAGACTGTTGCTGGTACATTTGGTCATGCGAAGGAGAAGCGCCCTCGACAAGACATCGTCCTACTAGTTTCTCTAAAGCTTCGCTTACAGTTTCTGAAGCCTAAAACAGACAAAAATAGTTAAATATTGTCAGATTAACTCAGAAATATTTACCTCGATGTCCAATTGGAGAGTAAAAAATGGCTGGACGTTGTCCGAAGAAGAGGAAAGCTCTGGCCTGTGAACGCTCGATCTTAACTGACCGCGGAATATGTCGGAAAGCGGAGTTCGCTCTAATTCTGCCCTTCGGGTTACACGGTTTCCTTTAGTTGTCACCTCCTTGAAAAATTCAATGAATTTGAAAATCAGAGGCACCAAAAGTCACTCCTCTTGGCCAATCAGAGGCTTCGAACAATCTTCTAGGCCAATAGGAGGCTTTGAACACAGCGAAGCTGTTCCTCTTGGCCAATCAGAGCCTTAAAACACTGCTAAGCCACTCCTCTCGACCAATCAGAGGCCTGAAAATGATAAGCCACTCCTCTTGGCCAATCAGAGGCTTTAAATACTCTTAAGTTATTCCTCTTGACCAATCAGATGCCTTAACAGAGTTAAGCCACTCCTCTTGGCCAATCAGAGGCATGAAAATGATAAGCCACTCCTCTTGGCCAATCAGAGGCTTTAAATACTCTTAAGTTATTCCTCTTGACCAATCAGATGCCTTAACAGAGTTAAGCCACTCCTCTTGGCCAATCAGAGGCTTCAAATACTGCTAGGCCACTCCTCTTGACCAATCAGAGGCCATAACAAAGTTAAGCCACTCCTTTTGACCAATCGGAGGCTTCTAACACTGCTAAGCCACACCTCTTGACCAATCAGAGGCCATAACAAAATTAGGCCACTCCTTTTCACCAATCAGAGGCTTCTAACACTGCTAAGCCACACCTCTTGGCCAATCAGAGGCCTTTAACACTGCTAAGCCACACCTCTTGACCAATCAGAGGCTTCAAACACTGCTAGGCCACTCCTCTTGGCCAATCAGAGGCTTCGAACAGTCTTCTAGGCCAATAGGAGGCTTTGAACACAGCGAAGCTGTTCCTCTTGGCCAATCAGAGGCTTACAAAGTTAAGCCTTTTGGCCAATCAGGGCTTTAAAACACTGCTAAGCCACTCCTCTCGACCAATCAGAGGCTTGAAAATGATAAGCTACTCCTCTTGGCCAATCAGAGGCTTCAAATACTCTCAAGTTATTCCTCTTGACCAATCAGATGCCTTAACAGAGTTAAGCCACTCCTCTTGGCCAATCAGAGGCATGAAAATGATAAGCCACTCCTCTTGGCCAATCAGAGGCTTCAAATACTGCTAGGCCACTCCTCTTGACCAATCAGAGGCCATAACAAAGTTAAGCCACTCCTTTTGACCAATCGGAGGCTTTTAACACTGCTAAGCCACACCTCTTGACCAATCAGAGGCCATAACAAAATTAGGCCACTCCTTTTCACCAATCAGAGGCTTCTAACACTGCTAAGCTACACCTTTTGGCCAATCAGAGGCCTTTAACACTGCTAAGCCACACCTCTTGACCAATCAGAGGCTTTAAACACTGCTAGGCCACTCCTCTTGGCCAATCAGATGCTTCAAACACAGCTAAGCCACACCTCTCGACCAATCAGAGGCAATAAACACCTCTTAACCCCAATTTTTTCTCCAATTATTCTCTTACCTTCCAAGAGTCCTCTTCGCCATGAGCATCACCGTTCGCAGTCAAATCGCCGTTGAGAACTGGCTGGCTTTTCGGGTCTTGAACCAACTTTTGAAGCTAAAACAACAAATCACCAATCATAATTCAGAAACGACCATTCTTGAAGTCAAAAACTTCAAAATCTGCTTGTCAAGACATATTCATATCATAACCATCATCCAGACAATTACGAACTTGATATCTAATATTACTATAGCAGAGGGTTTAAATCGAAGGACATTTTATCATCTAACGACCTTTCAAACTCTGCTATTCATACATTTTATACTTCAAGCAAAGAAAAACGTGCATAATATGATATTCTGACTTTTTTTCCGCAGTTGGCCACCCTGTAAGTCAAAAATCTGTCAGGACATAATCATCATAACTATAATTGCAACAATTATGAACTCAACATCCAATTAATATAGCAGAGGGTTTAAATCAAAGGACATTTGGCCCGATGACCTTACAAACTCTGCTAAAAGCATTGTAAATCATTATTTTTTGTATGAACTAGATCTAAAAATGTTTATTATCAACAATAAAACAATATTTGATCATATTCAATAATTAATTTCGCAGAGGGAACAAATTGAAGGACATTTTTGATAACCGACAACTTGTCAACCTCTGCACTTCTTAACTTTTGAAATGTTTCAGGATTAGATAATAGTTTTAATGAAAAACTTGAAAAAAGCCATTCCTGAAGTTTATTATGGCAGAGTCAGCGAATTGAAGGACATTTTTGATAACCGACAACTTATTAAACTCTGCAAACTTAACAAATTCATCAAGTAACACTGTCCTCTGAACTAGAGCAGTAGCCAATAGGAATCAACTTCAATATAACCTCCAACCAATCAGAAGCCTTCTTACAGAACCACACACCCTTTAACCAATCAGAAGCCTTCTTACAGGACAACACATCTTTTAACCAATCAGAAGCCTCCAAAACCAAAGTTAACCTCAATAGACCGGCCAATCAAAAGCAACCACTTTAACAGTCCATTTTATCAACTATTAGCTGTGTTTAATGTATTTCACACTAACTATAGTGCTCAATACTAAAAATCGAGCACTAACTCTCGGAGAAATTAAGAAATGACCCCCTTAAGACAAGGTTTAGTCATATTCACGTTTTATTTACCACTAGAAACAAAAAATTTGAATTTTTCAAAATTTTCTCTTTTTCAATTGTGGACTTGTGGGATAAAAAATATATGGCAGGATTGTCAGGGCATTTTGTTTTGAGAGAATGAGCATCAAAAGCTGCCCAATAAGCGGTTTTTAATAAATAAAACGTTTATTTCTAAATAGGATGGATGGAATTGAAAAGAAGGTACTTACGTCAAGCATTTCGTCGTTGAGCTTGTTTAATAAGAGAGAGAGAAACTCTTCGGCGTCTTCCTGCCTTCCTTCTTCATGGAACGAGTCCTCGCTACGAAGTGCTCGTAGCATTTTGTAGACGTAGGTCGGCTCAAATGGCGGACCCGAATTGGGCAAATCGTACGAATTGTCTTCTTTGTCTTTTCTTGCTTGGACGCGATCACGTTTGTGCCGAGCCACTGGTGCAGGAGAGAACTCTTTTATAAACTGAATCCTAAAAAAAACAAGTTTTTTCTTCTTTTCGCAACCAATTATAACTTACATGCTGTCTATTATAGGAGTTTTCGTTCCCGTGTTTTGTCTATCCAAAGGAAACTTCTGCGACGCCTGTTTAACGTCGGCGATCACTTTAATCAAATTGTAAAACGCAGGGCAGGCCAATAATGCTTGGAGAATGGCGTTGATGTAGCAATAATTCGAAGGATTCTTAAGACCACGAGGGGTCAAAATGACATTTTTGTGGTCCAACGTGTATTTCGTGAGAACCTCTAAAAAAAGATATAAAAGATGTATAAAAACAAAAAATTTAGATTGGAATTGGTCAGGGATGCGTGATAATGATTACTTTGCTAATCCGACCCTCCCCTCACTTTCCAACACCTCCCCTACCCTCTTGAACCCTCCCATCACTACCCTTCCCTTTTGGATCCTCCCCTCACATCCCATCACCTCCTCTACCCTCCCTTCACCACCCCTACCCTCTTGGACTCTTCCATCACCTCCCCTACCGTCTTGGACCCTCCCCTCACATCCCCTACCCTCTTGGATCCTCCCTTCCCTTCCCATCACATCCCACCGTCCCATCACCTCCCCTACCGTCTTGGACCCTTCCCACACTTCCACTACCCTCTTGGATCCTCACTTCCGTAGGACAGTAGGGGAGAGCAATGGGAAGGTCCAGGAGGGTAGGGGAGGTGAGGAGAGGGTCCAGGAGGGTAGGGGAGGTGATGGGAAGGTCCGGGAGGGTAGGGGAGGTGAGGGGAGAGTCCAATAGGGTAGGGGAGGTGATGGGAAGTGAGGGGAGGGTCCAAGAGGATAGGGGACGTGAGGGGAGAGTCCAAGAGGGTAGGGGAAGTGATCCCATCGCCTCCCCTACCCTCTTGGACCCCCCTCACTTCCCCTACCCTCTTGGACCTTCCCATCACCTCCCCTACCCTCCTGGACTCTCCCCTCACGTCCCCTATCCTCTTGGACCCTCCCCTCACTTTCCCTATCCTCTTGGACCCTCCCATCGCCTCCCCTACCCTCTTGGATCCCCCTCACTTCCCATCACCTCCCCTATCTTCTTGGACTCTCCCCTACCCTCCTGGACCTTCCCATCACCTCCCCTACTCTCCTGGACTCTCCCCTCACGTCCCCTATCCTCTTGGACCCTCCCCTCACTTTCCCTATCCTCTTGGACCCTCCCATCGCCTCCCCTACCCTCTTGGATCCCCCTCACTTCCCATCACCTCCCTTATCCTCTTGGACTCTCCCCTACCCTCCTGGACCTTCCCATCACCTCCCCTACCCTCCTGGACTCTCCCCTCACGTCCCCTATCCTCTTGTACCCTCCCCTCACTTTCCCTATCCTCTTGGACCCTCCCCTCACCACCCCTACCCACTTGGACCTTCCCATCACCTCCCCTACCCTCTTGGACTCTCCCCTCTCTTCCTATCATCTCCCCTACCCTCCTGGACTCTCCCCTCACGTCCCCTATCCTCTTGTACCCTCCCCTCACTATCCCTATCCTCTTGGACCCTCCCCTCACCACCCCTACCCACTTGGACCTTCCCATCACCTCCCCTACCCTCTTGGACTCTCCCCTCTCTTCCTATCACCTCCCCTACCCTCCTACTACATCCCCTACTCTCCTGTACCCTCCCATCACTTCCTAATCCTCCTATTCCCTCCTGAGACTCTTTATGATTGTAATGGCGATTACTTTTTGCCAATTCTTGGATTTAGTTACCTCCAAGTTTGCGAAGTTGGGGGTCAACTTCATCTCGAGGTTGGGGGTCGAAATTCGGTTGATTTTTGATCGGCGGTGGTGCAGTCGCTACAGCGTTCATCGGTGGCTTAAATTGGTTTTTGATAGGTTGGTCGTCGTTGTTCTTTTTCGCTATCTGCGCCCATGATCTCGGTAGGCTCTGCGGAGGTGGAGGTTGCGGTTGCGGTTGCGGCGGCAGCGACGGTGCCTGCGGTTGTGGAGGTTGCGGCTGCGGCGGCGGCGGTTGGGGCTGCAGAGGTGGTGCAGGTTGCGGCAACGGCTTTTCTACAGGAATCTCTTTGACTTCCTCAACTCTTTTTTTCGCAGGAGGAGGCAAATTCTTTTTAATAGCATTTATAGGCACAGATTTGACTTTTTCTTCTTTCGGATATTCTTTATAAACCTCTTTTTCAATAGGCAATTTCATCTCTTCCTGAATAGGAGGCTGCTGCATTGGAGGTTGAAATACGGGGTAGTTGTAATGCGGAGGAGGGGCGTACATCATTCGGAGGCCCTGTCACATAAACGGGCGAAGTCGCCGGATGCGATGGCGACATATATTGGTATGAAACGGGCATCGGAAACTGCTGATAAGGCGGATTCGCTGGGTAGTTGGCAGTCTTTTTGGGACTTTGTTTCGCTCCTCTAGGTCCAGCGAACATCGTCGGATACGGAATCGGCGGCGTCATAGCGAATGGTGGATTCACAAACGCCAAGTTCGCCATAGGAGGCATCACCGGCTGGTGGTATATTTGCTGTATAGTGGTCGGTGCTACCGGCATAGGATAGACTTCATTCGTTCCTCCCCCATCGTAGACTTCAGTCTCTCCATCTGAAAAACCAAAAACTGTTAAATCAAATCCCACAATATAAATCGGGTTAGCGTGTTAATAGTAAAAAAATCAGTCTTTTGGCTCAAGCCTCGGGAAATCGTTGTCTTGAAGTGGAGTTCTAGAAAAAAAAGGTATTTTTACAAATATATCACAAGTTAAGGGATTAATGGATGATTAGTGTGGTGGTCGCAAATTGGGCTAGTTACCATGGCAACACTGTCTAAAGACATAATTAGAGGGATTGAAGATTGGGCTTTAGGTAGTGTTGACAACACCCCCCATCAGGAACCCCTATGTCCAAAAATGGTGGTAAAAGACCACGAGAGGATCAAAAATCCATCTTAGAGGGGCCTTTTTAGTCCTAAAGACACAACATGTAGTCAAAAGGGCCCCTAATGTCCAAAAATAAAGGTAAAAGGGGCCTTTTTAGTCCTAAAGAAAGAAATTGAAGTCAAAAGGGCCCTAATGTCATAAAATCAAGGTAAAAAGGGCCCCTAGTGTCCAAAAAAAGGATCAAAAATCGAGGCAAAAAGGGCCCCTAGTGTCCAAAAAGGATCAAAACTCAAGCTAAAAAGGGCTTTTGTAGTAATGAAGGTACAAAGTCTAGACAAAAGAGCCTCTAATGTCCAAAAATCGAGGTAAAAAGGGCCCCTAGTATCCAAAAAGATTGGATACCCCATGGGTCCCGGACACTAAGTAGGTCAAATCTAATCTACCCCATGCCTCCCGCTTCTAAAAATCCGACCTACCCGATGGGTCCCGTGCTTATTTTGAATGGCAGGTATCAATGATAGAAACTATTTATTTATTATTATTTATATATTATTTTAATACCAACTATGTATGTTTAAATCCACCAACTCAAAGTTGGTTTAGAAAAATTCAGGAGCTTGGATTAGTAGTGGACTACAGAAAACGTACAGAAATAGGAAACTTTTTAGCCACAATTTTTGGTTTGCCTTTCCTGAATGCAGATATGGTGGAGGATTGTTTTGTGGAGGACGTAATGGCCGAAGTTCCTTCCACAACGTCCGCCGATAACCCTCTTTCGAGGGTATCCTCATCCCAAATTTCCTCCAGAACTTTGGGCGGAGATGAGCGCCTCTCTTCAGAAAACAACAAATGCTTGTGAGGGATTCCACAGCAAATACAACCGATTATTTTATACTGACCATCCAGATATTTTTAAATTTTTGGATGTTTTGAAGGCAATTAAGTTAGACGCTGAAGCTTCCATTCGCTCTTCGATTACAGAAAAAAATTTTAAAGAAACCCCGAAAGTTAAATTTTTAAAAAAACAAATCGAGGCTCTAAAAAATAACAAAATTTCTCGCTGGCAATATTTAAAATTAGTTTCAACTAGAGAATCGCCCTTGTAACCTTTATTTTATATTTTATTCCGTATTAAAGGCTTTTTTTCCACTATTTATTTTTATTTATTTCCCATCACCACAATTTATTCATATTTATATCCATTGTGACCCCCCCCCCAATTAGTGTGGGAGGCATGAGGTAAGTCGTAAAAATATCGTCGGGAGGCATGGGGTATGTTGCAAAAATATTTCCGGGAGGCATCGGGTATAATTATCTTGATTCGGGACCCATGGGGTAAGTTACCTCCAAAAAGGATCAAAAATCAATCTAAGAGGGGCCTTTTTAGTAGTAAAGAAACATTATCTGGTCAAAAGGGCCCCTAATGTCCAAAAATCGAGGTAAAATGGGCCCCTAGTATCTAAAAAAAAAAAAGGGTTAAAAATCAAGCTAAAAAGGCCCTTTGTAGTCGAAAAGGTACAAAATCTAGTCAAAAGAGCCCCTTATGTCCAAAAATCATGGATAAAAAGGGCCCCTAATATCCAAAAATCGAGGTAAAAAGGGCCCCTAGTATCCAAAAAAGATCAAAAACCAATGTAAAAAGGGGCCCTAGTGTCCAAAAAGGATCAAAAATCAATCTAAAAGTGGCTTTTGCAGTCGTAAAGGTACAAAATCTAGTCAAAAGAGCCCCTTATGTCAAAAAATCATGGTTAAAAAAGGCCCCTAGTGTCCAAAAAGGATCAAAACTCAAGCTAAAAAGGGCTTTTTTAGTAGTAAAGGTACAAAATCTAGACAAAAGAGCCCCTAATGTCTAAAAATCGTGGTTAAAAAAGGGCCCATAGTGCCCAAAAAGGATCAAAAATCAACCTCAAAGGCCCTTTATAGTCATAAAGGTACAAAATCTAGTCAAAAGGGCCCCTAATGCCCAAAAATCGAGGTCAAAAGAGTCATAGAGTCCTCAAAACGAGGGGGAAAGGGCCCCTAGTGTCCAAAAAGGACCAAGAATCATGCTAAAAAGACCCTTTGGTAGTCGTAAAGGTACAAAATCTAGTCTAAAGAGCCCCTAATGTCCAAAAATCGAGGTCAAAAGGGCCCTAGAGTCCTCAAAACGAGGGGAAAAGGGCCCCTAGTGTCCAAAAGTCATGCTAACAAGGCCCTTTGTAGTCATATAGGTACAAAATCTAGTCAAAAGAACCCCTAATGTCCAAAAATCGTGTTTAAAAATGACCCCCAGGTCCCAAAAAGATAAGACTTTCCTACAAGCTACAACATGCAGAAAATAAGCCAAAATCATGCAGTTATAAACCTCGAAAAAATGAAAATTTGACAAAAAATGAATAATAAAAAAAACTTTAAAACATTAATACCTGTGTAATACATAATGTGAACCCATGGGGTCGATGAAGCATACGTTTGACGATTCCCTACACCTTACAAAATAAAAAATAAAAAAGAAAGGAAAAACCTCTCTATTAAAAATAATAATAAAAAAAGACGATAAAATAATGTATTCGTGCATTATGTTTACGTGCGAATGAAATTTGTTGCGTGCATGTTGG
>JAGWEN010001114.1:0-39751 GCA_018703685.1 Orius laevigatus
TTCCTATTAGCAAAAGTTTGTTTTCAATGTTATTTTTAAACTTGCTAAAATTTATTGGTTTAAAAAATACGTGAAAAATGAAAAAAAGAGCGTTTACGGAAATAGCAAAAGATAATGTAACGGAAAGTTTTAATGATATGGAAAAAAATTGACAATTAGTTATGATAAAAATATGACCTTTAGTAATCATTGATTTTTTTTTAATATTTGTAATTAGATTTTCAATTTAGCAACAATATGAGATCTTTGGTGGCATCAAAGAGGCCGAAAGTGTGATTAATAAAATGTGGTGGGAAGGGACTATTTGATTGATTAAAAAAACCTCATTGGACACAAAATTCCCGGTTGATGAGAGAAAAAAAAAGGTATCGTTTTCCGTTCACTGGGAGTATAGGGACAAAGTAATTTGATTCCTCCTTTATCAAACTTGTTCAAACGGTACAGAGCAGTGGGTTTATCGAGAAAAAATCGCGTTCAACTAGACTAACAGGATTTCCCCATGTTTGCTTTGTTCTCGTTTGATAAAATTTTTCAGACGTCGATAAATTCATTTTCAAAAAACAAAGGAAAATGGCCTATATTTTCAAAATTTGAAATTCTCTGATTTTTTTTCCTGAATTGTCAAGAAAAATACCAAATTTTTGTCAAAATCCAAGTTATACGAGCAAAAAACTTGGTTTTTTAAGGTTTTTGGGGACTTCAAAAAATTGGCTTTTTAAAGTTAAATTGGGGGGTATTAAAGGGAAGAACAAGAATAGGATTTGTTGATGTGGAGTTTGGTTTTTTCCCATAAAAATTGGCTCTTTTCACTTTAAATTAGGAGGTTATACAAGAATAGAAGTTTTAGAAGTCTAAGAATTTTAGACAAAAATAGGACTTTTTGATGTGGTATGGGTGGGAACGAAATTTCTTGAAGTTTTGGAACTTTGGATGTGGACTATGTTTTAACAAACATTTCCTTATTTTAATATAGAATGAGACAAAAATTCCTTTTTTTTCCCCCTCAAAACCTAATTTTTAGGTCGAAAATCCCAATTAAAACCGATCTGCACATTTCCCTGACTTTTCCATACTTTCCCCATTAACTGAAATTCCCTGATTTTTGAGGTTTTCCCTGTTGGCGGCCACCCTGAAAGTGCCTCCGTTGCAAGGGGGCTCCTTGACATTTCCTTAACCCTTAATCATTCTGGATTTGAAGGAAATACAATAAGCAATACCTACTTTGCAATAAAATATAAATGAAAAATTATATTGAGAAACAAACTTTCTAAAAAAAGCTGTTGACAAAAGTCTAGAAAATAAAGTTATCGTTTAAATTGTTTTGTTTCCGCTTTGTCTGATAAATGGATAAAAGCCCTTTCCTTGGGTAACAGACAAGTAATCTAATATATAGGGAAGCTTCATTTGAGGTTAAACCACCCGAGAACGCCCTTTATCACTATCTAAACCCAACAATTTCCACAGGCGGTTTACCGTCACAAAACGTCTTCTTTTCGGTCATAATCGCACAAAAAAGAAACTTATCGACCAAATTTTTAAGATAATTTTTAATTCTTCCTTCTATTGAGTTAAGGTAGTAAACTTTTCGACAAAAAAGTCAAATCAAGACCAATAAAAGTTTTCCAGAAGCTGCTCCAAGCCATTAAAACTAAAGTCTTGATTAGAAAAGTTCATTTTAAGGGAATAAAATATTTCATTGATGCAGACAAAACCGAATACAAAGTTCAGGAATCTAATAATAATTAGTTTTCTTTGGTTTTTTCTCAACATTTCTTTCCAATCGAAGAATTCTAAAAACTTCAATAATGCCATCATGCAATCTTATCCTGATTTTTTTATCTGTTCAAAGGGATATATCTGCGACATTTTACAAATTAAACTTTGAAGACAATGATTCATTTAGGTCAAAGATAGGCATTTATCTTTGGATGCTTGGTAATTGCCTACTTGGTTCCAGTGGATAGCTTATATGCAATCAAAAAGAATTAAGGACTTTTATAAATAAATCCCTAGGAAAGCATTTTTGATTGGTTGAAGCCATTCAATGTTCTTCCAAAGCTTTATCGGTTCAAACACGCAACCTTTACGACATCGCGGATTTGTAAAATAAATAGAATTTTCAATGTCACAAAAAATGCAATCAAAGCCATTTTTATAAACGTCAAAATACTTAACGATGGCCTAGAAAAATAAATAAATCTCCACTCAAGTATGGCGCAATAAAAGATTGTAGGTTTAAATATTTAGAAGGACTTAAAAATTGTACAATGAAGATAAAGGAATTAAGTAATTAAAGATTTTTTTTTCAAAGTGATCCTTTTAAACTCTTTTTTTCCTTCTGCACATAAAAACGTGTTTTGTGACAAACGTATCTCAAACCGAGTTTCTCATGGGGGTTAATAAAAAAGGGCTAGAACATGAAAATGAGTTTTCCCTTTGGGATTTCGGCCAGAATGGGGGTCAATTACGAGCAATTTATTAAAAAACAGCTTCATTTCGTCTGAAAATATGCTAAAATGATGAAGTTTTGATTTTAAGTGATTATTATTGATTAGTTATAGGAATGAGAAGTTTGACGTAAACTTGGTGTTTACCTTGTTTCCACCGTCGCTACCGCTTTGCGATGACGCCCTTGAGAAAATACGTCGCCTCAATTAACCATCGTGTTTAAAATTGCTAATTCGTCTTCCGACTTTGAAGCCTCCTTTTAGCATAAAATCAATCAAGAGATTTTCTCCGTTTGGGAAAAAGGGAAGTCAAGAAAGAGACCGGATATAAAACTCTCGGTAACCGAGATGTCCGACCTACAAGATTAATTTCCGGCCTCCTTTTATGTACGAATAAAGGTTAAAAAGTGTCTGGAAAATGGTTACTACCCAGAAATACAAAGAGACAGGCAAATATTTCAACGACGCCGGACCCGACTTCTTTGAGAATGAAACGTCTAGAAGAAATGGCACCTGCCTTCAAAAATAGGGCAATTCTGTCCTTTAAAAGTGAAGGCCATAAAAAAAGTTGAATAAATTTAGCAGTTATAACTACTATGGAAAAAAAAATTATCAGCCTTTTGATTATCGTTCCCCTAGGAGGCTGAAAAATAAGGTCAAACCATTATCTGGTACAAATTTTTTAATTTCCATACGAGCTATAAAAAGAGGGAAAATGTGTTGTGATCAACCATGAATGAGCGTTGACCTTTTTCCTAGTAGTATAAATAGGTAAACACTTTTATTGCATGCCTCTAAAATATACGACAGGTACTAGTTTAAAATATTTAAGTAAAATGTTTTGAATTCTTAATGGTTTTTTGGGGAAAAATATCTTCTGTGACTATTTTTTTTACACAGAAAACAAATACACATAAAAAAATGAAGCTAAGCCACGTGGTTTGGTGACGAATCGATTTTTTCACTTACCGAAAATGTGAATCATAAAAGAGCCAAAGACGACGAACCATCCCCAACCACCGTCCGGCGGCGTGGCGAGGCTCGTACTCCGTGCGGCGCCACCTCCCATGCTGTACTGGAACTGCCTGCAAAATTAAAACGTTCCCGAGTTAAAAGCCGAAGAAAAGACGCCCCACCACATAGCAACACGGACGGAGCCGGGTTTATAAAAGACGAAGAGAGACCCACGTGTGTTTTTCCGCGTCGCCGTCGACTCGAAAGGAGAGGGGATCGGACACGTGATAACAACGTCTCCTATAACTTTTCGAATACTCGCCGGCCTCTCATTCCCTCGCCCGCGTTCCCCTTGGTTACTATTCATAACTCGAAATTGAGAACCTCATTATCTCAGCGCTATTTTAAACAAAGTTTAGCGAACAATAGAAGATCGATTTTCCATCTCAGCCACCAAACTTGAAATCCTGGCTTGAAACGTCTTTTATTCAAAACTTCAAATTAATCTGAAACATGACGCTACGAACAAACCAATGAGGCCTTGATAGGTTACTGTTGCAAACCACCAATTGCCTCAATCCCCTGAGTCTCAATGTTCTTAAGCATGAGGCTTTTCCTTGATGGGCACCCCTTTAAAGATATAATTTTCAAAGAAAGTACTTTGGAAGGACCTATTCTAAACCGCATAGTAGTTTGAGGATTCGTTTTATTTCATGTAAATCCGATGTTTACGTTGCTGTACCTGATAAAGAAATCTTTTTACTACGATGTTTCTTTTCGAATCCGCCCATGCATTTGACTTTTCCGATTCCTTAAGCTGACCTTTTATAATGCTTATAAAAAGGGCAATCGTCGTAAAAGGAGAGTTTACCCTGTACAGCACAAGGAGTTTTGAGTTAGGACGTGCGATCACGTTTTTGTCGTAACTTTTTATATTTTTTCCTTTCTTCATCTCCGGTCTCATTCGTCCCTAAGAGGTTTTTAAAGTCGATCACCTTCTAATGTCAACTTCGGTTTTATTTCCCGATAAACTGCAAAAATACGTAACCTCAGTTATAAATCGCTTGGGTTCTTCTTCGAATATCCAAGCATTTTGTTCACGGAATCTAACTATTTTGTACGCAGATCGATTTTTCAAGTGTAAATGATAGGACAATAACCTATTGGATGAAAACTGATTTATTATTGTGTAGCGGTGTTGCTATACTGGGGAGCCTGATTCTAAATTTTTGTAGAATTTCGTCCTTCACCCATAATCGATGAGAAAAACAGTTTCCAACACTTGTGTTTACAGTAATGCTAAAATTATACCCGAGTTCTTTTTTTAGCAAATTAAAAAATAAAATGTTCAAGTTGACGCTCTACATGACATTCAGATTTGAAAAGTTCAAAATAACCTTCACAATCGAAATACTAAAACGCACAACTTGGAGATGTTGAATGCTTAGTATCTTCAAGCGCCTGAAATGAGGCGACGTGATCAATAAGTTTTTTTTAAAGATTCGTTTTTGAATGAATTGATGAAATAAGCGCTTACATGATGATGTTCCAGTAAAGCTGAAGGTGGGACGGTCGCTTAAAAGGAGCCGGTGGCTGACTGAGCAAAACAGACCCCCCACCACTTCGTAGACGAGTGAAATTGGTAGGGATGAAAAGCGTCGTGCTGCAGGTCGATATCAATGCCGGGATCGACGGAGATTTCCCGCTGGAAAAACATCAGAATAGATTAACACAATGACGGATAAACGAGAGAGATTTGAGAGGTGAAAAAAAGGTTTCCGAGTGGTCTGTTCGGGGTGGGAAGGGAGGATAATGTTATGCCTGGGTCTAAACGGCTCCAAGATCAATGTTATGTCGGTTCGATAAAGCGGGGCGAAACGGGAGGCCCGGGTTCCCTAAACCACTTCTATTTTCAATTTATACTTATCTAAATGCTAAACATTTCACGAATCCATTTCAATCTCTGAAAATGCTTTGTTTTAATAACAATTTTCGTTCTACTAATGAAAAACAAAGATGCCAAAGGATTCAAAACTGCGTAATGGGTAGTAACCTTCTGAAAAGGACTTCGGAGTAATTAGCAAGTCTTACAATGGGAGTCTAAAAAGGGTCTAAATAATGCAAAAAGCTCCCTGGAAAAAAAGTCTAGCAATTAATGCCATGAAAAAATCTTTTATTGAAGATTATCGTGCACTGTTTTTATTTTTCCTTCTTGGTAATAAAATGCAGACATAGCAACAAAATTACTCTATTCACATAACCTACAGCACATTTTACATGGATTTATCATCATATCGCTGGCGTGTTATTTATTACAAATAAACTTTTTTATTAATATTGAAATGTCTATAAAAACGATAATAATATGAATTTTTTTTCATCCTTCATAAAAAAAATAATTATCTTCTCTCTAGGCACTTTTCCCGTTATAAAATTGGCTATAGTCGACCAATCTCAATGATTGTTAATATAAAATTTCTTTAATTCCTGAAACTTATAGGAAAGGAGGCTATTGAGGTCGATCTCACAGAGGCTTTTGGTTTTGAAGCTTTTTTTTTCTTCAATAGGTACCTACTTAAAACTGGGACTTTTGCACAAGAATTTGCTCCTGAAAAATTAAACAGATTGGGATTCCTTTATCCTTGGGTTCCTAGGAGGTTCAGAACCTTAGAATCTGACTTTTTTCATAGGAAAAACTCGAAAATCCCGCTTTTTTGTCGCCTCGTAGCTCAGGCTGGTCTCACAAAAAATCTTATTAAATCAAATTTGCAGAAAGCTTTATAGGCTTTAATTTTGTTTTTATGAAATTTTTTGAAACTTCAATTTTTGAATGAAATTTTTTTTTAAATTTTTTTAAATTTACCCCCACCCCTGCCTATTGATCGTTAATTGCTTTTTGAGAGTTGGTTTTTAAAGGTAATTAAATTCTCTACAACTTTTATTAAGTACACTTTTTTGATTAGATGACGTCTTCTGTCCTTTAGAGGTCAAAATAGAAATCCCGGTTTTTTTGCGTCCTCGTAGCTCAGAAACGTTTGGTCCTACGAAAAAATCATATTAGCTCAAAATTATAGAAAATTTAATTATCTTTGATTTTGTACTAAAAATTATTTCACCTACGACTAACGGCTTTCGAGATATTGCGGAGAAAAAGAAAAAAATGACCTTAAAAACGCTCTAGACGCCAATCCTCACTTTTTGTGGTTAATCAGGGGACCTCCTACAAATTTCCGTAGATAAACAAAATACCTTATTTATTTTTTTTTATTTGCCCTTTTCGGGCTTAGATTGACTGAACCATTAATGGGCTTAGTCCCGAAAAAATTGGTTGGAGGGGACTTTTTATCCTCTTATTCTCCTAACCTAGAGTTTTAGGTGATTCGTAATTTAATTAAATGCATTCTTGTTACTCCTATGTCTGTTGTCGGAATTGAGTTTCAGAAAAGTCAATTTTTTTTTACAGCAAAGCTATGTAAGCAAAAAGAAGATTTAAATAAAAAAAATGTTTTGTGGATCCCGAGCAAATATTTTTCTCTCAAGATACCATCTGAAGGGCCAATAATATTTTTAGTCCGAACTCAGAATATCGTTGTGATAAAATCTCTGCACTGTAGTCCCTATCTGATATTCAAAACAGGGTCGACTCAACAATAAAACAGCCCCCTGTCTTTCCTCTTTTCCTTCTCAACCCGAGGAAACTCCTAGCGGTGAAAATGTTGAAAGTTTCATTTCAAAGAAAACTTTATATAAGCATATCATAGTACAAAAAAAGGTTTTCCCAGCTGAATTTATTCATGTCGCTTATATTTGCATTTACAGTAGTATTCATGTATTTGGTTGAAATGTGCACTTTGATGCTGGTACATCATGCCTGTATTGTCAAGTTTTAATTTTTAATGCGGAAATCGATCGATTAGGGAAGAAGGCGCCTGGGGCCTTCAACGGATTGGAATTGGGGCAACGATATGATGATTTAGTTTTCTCACGTTTAGAACTTCACTCCGGCCGTAACAATTTATGATGGAATTCAAAAGGCCTCCATTTGTATTCAAGAGTGAAAATTACTCTCTTAAAAAAATCATAAAAAAGGTACAAAAAATCGGAAAAATCGTGGGCGAAAAACGTGCGAAACATTAGGAAAAAATCGAAAATGACCCAGTTTCAGGGCCATTCGATGGAAGTATGATCGCTCTAAGATTATCACGATTTTCAAATTTTGATTTATTTCTCCAATATCCTGACAAAACTGTTGGTTTTTTTGAAAAATTTCATTTAAATTTTAGTTTTAGAATACATTAATACAGGTCGCCAAGTTTTTATTTTTTTGAAAATCATAATTTTTATGACGAAAACAATAAATGTCGAAAAAAAGAGATTTACAGGACGTGTATCATTAATAAATAAACTTAAAACCTAAGTTAGATTTTTCTTAAACATAGCCAATTTTTTTGTAGGATTGGAGAAAACGAAAAAATACGCTCCCTCTCACCACCACCGGTCAAAGGTCGAATTTTACAGGGTATCAAAAAATAGTAGATCCAAAGAATAGGATAGATCCATCTATACCTGGCCAGTAGATCCATCTATACCTGGCCGATAGATGATACCTTGAGGCCGATATGCTCCCTAGCGCCCGAAACACTAGCGGATGCTTTAATAACACCCACCCCATCAGAGAGGTCTAACGGGCCCTTAATACTTGAAACTGAAGAAAGTTGATAACGATTGAGAGCGATTTTAAAGCCCTGAGGCTGAAGTGCTTTGAACGGTTTGCTGATTCAAAATCAAACGACCTTTGAAAATGTTTTATTAGACTGAAAACGAAAGTGGGGAAGTTGATCAGAGCCCTCTTTTCCGCCTCAAGAAGCACGCACACGCTTCCATGATGGAACTTCCAACCATGCCCCATGGCCTTATAAACTTACTCGAAATATCTATCAACTTTCTCGGCTTAAACACTAACTTGATACAGATTTATTTTTATTTTCAACTCAAAACTTCTCATTAAGGGGCCGTGAAAACAGTTATTCAATGATAGCTCATAGAAAAATGATCCGATCTGGACCGGACTTTTTTTTAAATGAAGCTTATTTATTTCTCCGCACATTCCACTAAACTTATTGTAATAAAAATAAATCTTTCTAGTAAAAAAAAAATGTTTAAATTTTTTTTAAAACTTTTTAAAGAATTGTTTAGTGAAATGCGCTCCACATAACAAAGAACATAAGTATGCAAATTTTGAATCAATTCCGATGACTCAATCTTTAGTTATCATTGAAATACTATCTCAACAAATTTTGAATCACGCGGGTTTTTCAACGAATCAAAGACAAGTGGGCGGAGAGAACCGGCTCCTCCTGCCAATTGAAGGGGAGGGATAAGTTTTAAAACCCTCGTGTTATGCGGGTCGCCCCGCCCTCTCGACAGGCGCTGGATGGGCCCTTAAAGATCAACGTCACCATTGGGGTGGGTGTTATTAAAGCATCCGCTAGTATTTCGGCCGGGAGCATATCGGCCAAGGTATCAAATCTTTAGGCAGTATTTTGATACCCTGTAAAATTCGACCTTTGACCGGTGGTGGTGACAGGGAGCGTATTTTTTCGTTTTCTCCAATCCTACAAAAAATTGGCTGTGTTTAAGAAAAATCTAGCATAGATTTTAAGTTTATTAATTAATGATACACGTCCTGTAAATCTCCTTTTTTTGTTTTTGTCATAAAAATATGATTACAAAGTTGATGATTTTCAAATTTTTATGATTGTCAAAAAAATAAAAACATGGCGACCTATATTAATGTATTCTAAAACTAAAATTCAAATGAAATTTTTCAAAAAAACCAACAGTTTTGTCAGGATATTGGAGAAATACATCAAAGAAAAATGCCGCGGTATAAGGGGCCCTTAAAAGTACGCCAAAAGTGACGTAAATCGAAAAGCCTGAAAAGACAAAAAAGTCTATTAGGGTCGAATATCACTTTGCCAAAGCTTAGGAGGATTAGCCTCCCGGGGCCTGGACGTTAAATCGAAACAAACAACAAGGCCAAGTATGATGAAAACGCCTCAAAATCGAGCTCAACACAATTTGTTGACAAGAAGCTCTCAAGACTAGAAAATTGGGTCTATCTAAGTTCTAAATTATGGTTCCGGACGAAAAAGTGACACTTAAAATGTTGATTCTAAGGTTTTACACGAAAAATTGGAACTTGCAATGTTTATTTTTGAGGTTTTGATGGAAAATTTGCTACTAAACTCTTCATTTTGGGGTTCTTAAGGTAAAATTAGCTACTATAATGTTGATTTTTCATTTTGGAGTTTTGTGAACAATTTTTTTTTAAAAGTGTTTTTGACAACTAAAATTTTTTGGTTTTTTTTTTCATTCAGTTTTGAAAAAAAAAAACCATTGCAATAGGTAGATTTTCTGAAAGAAATCTACCTAAAAAATTGTCAGGGAAATCTGTTCATCCTTGGATCCCCTGCTAAATCATAGAGAATTGAAGAAAACCTAAAATAATTACTTGATGTTGATTTTTGACAAACATACTGAGTTTAAACATGATTTTTGATATTGAATCTCATTATCTTCTTTTAAGAGTCGATAAATAGTTGAAGGGGTGAGTGGCGCGAGGCCACGGTCAAATTCTGAAACGACTCAACCCCCCAGCATCAACAACAGAGCGTGCTCGGCCGCCCTACAGACGCGGACGGCGGCATTTTCTTAGTCAAGCCATGGCTTTCATTCAGGCAACACTCGCCCTCCTTCTTCTCGCTCACGCGAGAGCCGATGGAAGAGCCGTAAGTTTATCAATCATTTTATTCATTAAACCATCATTTTTATCAAGCTTGTCAAATTTAATTAAATTTAAAACATCCAAAAAAATAATTTTTTATTTTATTTTATTTATTTATAAATCTTTGTGAAATTTCACTTTTATGGTGTTCTATTTAAAATCATCATCAAAATCAAAAGTTGTTTATTCCTTGTCGGTAGGAAACTGTTTCCAAAATTTCGTCCAAAAGGTTTTTCAGTAAACTGAGCTTCAGTGAACTTTCCATTTGTTTTTGTAAAAAAATCAGATATTTTCTACAAAATTGAGAAATTTTGAACTCTGTTCGTGTCTTATACGTTTGAGAAATTAGCGTTATATTGTTTCTCTAAAATTCTGATTTTGAAGCACACTTTTCCATTGTCAACGCCACAATTGTGTACTTTGTCTTACTCTTGAGAAATGTAAGCTCATTTATTCCATTCAGAGGACAACGGCGAGGCGGCGAACCGATATTTTCATAATACGTCTTTTCAAACTTTAAAATCGCTAAAACGTGTTGATTTTTTTGGCAAATAAATCAAAACCAACTTCCTGCCTACAAAAATTGATTTGGGATAAAAAATACTTTTTCGGTTATCCTGTCGTCATTGAGCAATTGGCATCTGTGATGTTCCCTGGCATGCTATCACTGGGCCAGGATGCTGGGCTAGAATAGCTAATCTACGAAAATTTTCTTTTAATTTTCCGCCTGAAAGCAGTGTTAAGTGGGTGAAGGAGTTTTTCGTTTGGGTTGATTTAATCTATGGCCGACTGTATGGGTAGAGTCCGACCGCCGGATGCTATTTACGAAAAGTTTCTATCTCCTCATTTGTTGCCCTCCGGGGTAGGGAGGGAACTGAAAACGAAGCTGTCCCTCCATTAGCCCTCGCCCTGAATAATCCTTTTATCCGACGAAATAAACGCCCCTTCCATTTCAACCAACTTCGATTTATTATTATGAAATAAAGACAAAAGTGAACTTACGATTTATGTCTCTATGAGTCAAAATGTGGAGGGAGGTAGGGTGACCAGAAGAAATTTTGCGTACACCAAGGCTTTTAAATTTTTACCCACAAATAGTGAGGAATTTAAATTTTGAAATCTGGGTAAAAAGGGTCTTTTCTAGTGAAAAAGGTTCAAAATCAGGCTAAAAAGGGTATTACTTGTCAAAGAAATTTTCAAAATTTGGCTGAAAAGGGTATTTTCTTGCCAACTAAGATCAAACTCTGTTTGAAAAGAGTCTTTTCTTATCAAAAAAGGTTGAAAATCAGGTTCAAATAGGTCTCTTCTTGTCAAAAATGGTGGAAATCTGTCTGAAAAGTATCTTTCGTTGTAAAAAGGGTCAAAATCTGTCTAAAGGGGCCTTTTCTTGTCAAAAAAAGCTCAAAATCTGGCTGAAAAAGGTGTTTTCTTATCAAAAAAGGTTCAAAATAAGGCTGAAAAGGGTCTTTTATTGTCAAAAAGGGTCAAACACTGGCTGAAAAGGGTTAAAATCTGTCTAAAAAGTGTCTTTCCTTGTCAAAAAAGGTCAAAATCTGGCTGAATAAGGTCTTTTCTTGTCCAAAAGGGCCAAACTGTGGCTGAAAAGGGTCTAAATCTGGCTTAAAAAGGTCAAAATCTGTCTAAAAAGGGTCTTTCCTTATCGAAATTAGGTTCAAAATCAGAGCGAAAAGGGTCTTTTCTTGTCAAAAAGGATCAAAATCTGTCTAAAAAGTGTCTTTCCTTGTCAAAAAAAATCCACTAAAAGCTCAAAATCTGGCTGAAAAGGGTCTTTTCTTATCGAAATTAGGTTCAATATCAGAGTGAAAAGTTTCTTTTGTCAAAAATGGTCAAATTCCGGCCGAAGAGGGTCAAAATCTGTCAGAGAGGGTCAAAAACTGGCTAAAAAGTGTCTTTTTTTTTTTTGTCAAAAAAGGTAAAAATCTGGCTGAAAAGGGTATTTTCTTATCGAAATAAGGTTCAAAATCTGTCTAAAAAGTGTCTTTCCTTGTCAAAAAAATCCACTAAAAGCTCAAAATCTGGCTGAAAAGGGTCTTTTCTTATCAAAATTAGGTTCAATATCAGAGTGAAAAGTTTTGTCAAAAATGGTCAAACTCCGGCCGAAGAGGGTCAAAATCTGTCAAAGAGGGTCAAAATCTGTCTAAAAAGTGTCTTTTCTTGTCAAAAAAAAAGGTCAAAATCTGGCTGAAAAGGCTAGTTTCTTATCGAAATAAGGTTCAAAATCAGGCTGAAAAGGGTCTTTTATTGTTTAGGGATGGTTAGTTTATCAAAAAGGGTCAAACTCTGGCTAAAAAGGGTCAAAATCTGTCTTAAATGTGTCCACCAAATCGGGGGCTTTACACAGAACTCTATTGGCAGGGCGGAACGCCACCAAATCCCGTGTTGGAGGGTAATACAATAACTTTATTTTTGAAAAAGTTAAAAAGCTTTTAAATAGTCCATATTCATTAATTTTTCATTAGATTATAATGCCTTTTCATTAGAGCCGAACATTTTCAAATTATACAAATTGGTCAATCTCTTACTTAACTGACCGTAATAAACCCTGTTTCGTGACGCGCGAAATTTATTTCAAATCGATAATTTAAAATTATCAAAGAACCCAGAAAAAAGTAGAAAAAGGGTTTGGAAAAATTCGCTCTTATAATTTTTGAATGCAGGAAGATTTTAGAAATTCTCAAATTGTTCAAACAAACGACTAACGTGGAATGATCATAGAAATCCATGACCTCTGGCCCTCCATCATAATAAATCGATGGACATATTTAGCAGCATTTCATTGAGGTTTTCTTTAATACAGTCCACTTTTTAATATGAGCCAAAGTTAAAAGAGTCTCAAATTGCCTTTGAAATTGGTAATTACAGTTTTAAAAGGGAAACTTAAAAAGCACTTGGGAGTTCACAGAAACTTTTATGTTTTACATAATCGACAGAGTAACATAAAAAAAAAATTAAAATAAAAGAATTACTGCAAACAGTTTGAATGTTTTAAGAATAGGGGTCGAGTTAAAAAAGAAGTAAAAGAGAAGCTTTTCTTGGCTGTTCCATTAGCTGATATCAGATCCTGACGTCCGACCTCCTTACAAACAAACCCTTCAGCCCTGCCCTATTCTCGGGCCCGGTTATTTTCCTAATTTCATTGAAAGTTTAGAGTCACGATTTCCGATACTCGTAAATATGAAAAGGAATTAGGAAAATTGAAATGTCTATCATAGTGGTAAAATCAATGGTGAGCATTTTTGAGGGTTGTGAAATAAACAGCGTGGGAGTTCCGGGGTGGATTTAGTTGGGTAATGAACTCCAAGTCTCATGTTTTGGACGCCTACATCCGGCTTGCGCCTTATAAAACGAATTTATGTTGCCATCCGAGAGGTTTAATTAAATTTATAGCTAGCTCTAAATTTCTCGATACAGAATCACCTATAAAATTAAAATGAAGAATTCTTTTTACAAAAAAGTTCGATAAAATTCGGGGATCAAAGAAACTTCATTTTGTGTCGTGTGACAAATTTTAATTTCTAAGTGTAATGTGTGACGTATCACGAATCAAAATTCTTGGCGGAATTCTGATTTTGTGTCCTGTGACACATTTTAATCTCTAATTTTGTGTAATGAGTGACGTTTTGCGAACCACCATTTTCGTGAGAAACCCCATTTTGTGTCGTGTGACACATTTTAATCTCCAATATCGTGTAATGTGTGGCATATCACGCATCAAAATTCTTGGCTTATTTTGAGTCGTGTGACACATTTTAATCTCTAATTTGTGTAATGTGTGACATATCACGAATCAAAATTCTTGTGGGAAACCCCATTTTGTGTCGTGTGACACATTTTAATCTCTAATTTTGTGTAATGTATGACATATCACGAATCAAAATTCTTGGCGGAATTCTTATTTTGTGTCGTGTGACACATTTTAATCTCTAATTTTGTGTAATGTGTGACGTTTTGCGAACCACCATTCTTGTGGGAAACCCCATTTTGTGTCGTGTGACACATTTTAATCTCCAATATCGTGTAATGTGTGACACATCACAAATCATAATTCTTGGCGGAATCCTTATTTTGTGTCGTGTGACACATTTTAATCTCCAATTTTGTGTAATGTATGACATATCACGAATCAAAATTCTTGGCGGAATTCTTATTTTGTGTCTTGTGACACATTTTAATCTCCAATTCTGTGTAATGTGTGACATATCACGAATCAAAATTCTTGGCGGAATTCTTATTTTGTGTCGTGTGACACATTTTAATCTCTAATTTTGTGTAATGTGTGACGTTTGACGAATCAATTCTTGCGGGAAGCCTCATTTTGTGTCATGTTACATTTTCATTTATAATTTTGTGCAATGTGTGACATTTCTCGAATAAAAAAAAAATTCTTGGCCTAATTTTTTTTGTGTAAATTTTTAAAATTAAAAAAAAATACTTGAAAACTTCTGTAAACATTCGAGCGCTGTTTTTTTTTTCAAGATGTAACGACCCTAAACTGTTGAAAAGATGTTTTTGTTCCAAAATAATAATGAAAGGGGAAGGTATATAATTCCGTTTCGGAGTTTCGAACGTTTACTGATGTCGGAACTGTAATCGGCTTACACTTCACAGATCAAGATTTGCCTAACTTTCTTAAGGCGATTTCCTTCTTAGGTCTCAGACCCTTCCCTTCAAAAAGATAATTAAACCTCTCAATTATCATGAAAATCGACAAAATCCTTTTTTTATCTCATTTTGTTCTATGTGTTTTGGATATGTTGATGAAAGGGAAAAAAAATGCCTCGGTTGTTGGAAAAACATGGTTTGGCTCTTTTCCAATGTCCGCTTTGAATACAGATAAAAAAAACATTGTCAGCCTAAATAAAAGAATTTTCCGACATATTAAAAATACTTTAGTAACAAAAGAACGACCACGTTTTGTTTTAAAAAATACGGGCTTTTCAATATTTTCTACTCAGAGCGTAGCGAAGAATGAAAAATGCTTTTTAATAACGCAACTTATACGAGTATGTTTTTTCATGCACACCAATTGTCACGGAAGCAATAAATTTCATATTGAAATTTTTAACATTTTTTTGAGACAGGATTTAGTTTTAAAAATTTTATTTTGTCTGGATGTGGTCTTGGGGTGTATTCCGAATAAAATGATGCGGTTTCGTTCAGATGGGTAGACATGAGATTTACGTTCCGCCGGTGCTGATATCTCTGTGGTGTCAGTTGTGTACCGTTGATGCTTGGCAGGCGAGATAATCCAAATAATAGAAAGGCACAAACCATTTCTGGCTCACCGCTTTGATGTCTCAGCCGTCCCTCATTGTATGTTAAAGTGCTTCGCTAACCACCGATAATACATCCATTCGGGAACAAGCGGGAATTAATTGACCGTTAACTGAGTTGATCATGATCTAAATTTCAGAGTTGTAGGTATGAGATTAGAAAAAAAAAAATTTCCAACCAAAGGCTGAAAAGTTAGACTAACCATCAAGACTCAGCGGCTTTACTGAAGTGTTGCTTTTGAGATCTCTATCGGGATGGAGACGTGACAACGGTCAAAAAACGTCTACAATCTGTCTAAAACGGTCGAAAACTGTCAAAATATGCTGAAAAAAGGATCTCAAAAGGTCAAAACACGTTCCAAAACTGACTTAAATAGCCAAAAATCGTCCGAAATCTGTTTCAGAAAAGTTTAGGGTCGGTAAATTTTGAGCGAAAACAGCGCTGGAATGTTTACAGAAGTTTTCAAGTATTTTTTATTAAAAGGAGCAGCCATGACGACCACCACAACAGCCTATTTCCTACGGGAAAATCCGCTAAAAGACAAAAATAAAATAAAAATTCGGCCAACAATTTTCATTCGAGAAATGTCACACATTAGAGAAAATTAGAAATGAAAATTTTTCACATGACACAAAATGAGGCTTCCCACAAGCATTGTGAGTGAACGTCACAAATCACACAAAATTTGAGATTAAAATGTGTCACACGACACAAAATAAGAATTCCGCCAAAAATTTTGATTTGTGATATGTCACTACACAAAATTAGAAATTAAAATTTGTCACACGACAAAAAATGGGGTTTCCCACAAGAATGGTGGTTCGCAAAACGTCACACATTACACAAAATTAGAGATTAAAATGTGTCACCCGACACAAAATCAAAATTCCGGCGAGAATTTTAAATAATATTAGTGAAATGTCACATATAACACAAAGTTAGAGATTAAAATGTGTCACACGACAGCATTCCGCCAAGAATTTTGATTTGTGATATGCCACTACACAAAATTAGAAATTAAAATTTGTTACACGACACAAAATGGTGTTTTGTGTCACACCCACGAGAATGGTGGTTCGCAAAACGTCACACATTACACATTAGAGATTAAAATGTGTCACACAACATAAGGATTCCCATAGGACTTGTGATTTATAAAATGTCACACATTACGGGAAATTGGAATAGTATTTTGATTACTTGATAATAACTCTGTTTTTGGTTCCTTGTAGGTTTTTCTATTCGGAACAAAAAAGAATTCAACTCCACTCGATCGATTTTGTGTCAATCCCTTGAGTCAGTTCCGTTCATTTTTTATTAAATGGGTTCAACCCTGTAAATCTGATAATGTTTCTTTCATATAAAAGAAAACCCATTCAGAAAGGTCCGTTTCTTCACTAACGCTTTTAAAAAATTATCTTTTTTTATCAATAAAAATTTTTTTTGTTCAAATTGATAATTTTTTTTAACGTCGGAAGGGTCCTTATTAAAATTCCAGGTATTGAGTAGGAGGAAATGAATAGAGGGAAGATTGAAAGGGTTTATTTAACGTTTCTGTTGAATCTGTTTATTTTGCAAATACACCGCCCGAGGAAGAAAATGGTTTACCGGACAAGATAAGAGGTGTTTAATTTCTGCTGAGTTCAAATAGCTTTAAATTGTAATTTCGGTTTAAGTTTCTCGATACGAGATATCAAAAAAATTTAAACAAAAAAGCTCGTTCTTTCTCAATTTTTGTCGTTGAGTTTTTTTTTATTTCCGTTCGGTCAAATGACCTGGGCCAATCTTCGGAGGAGACCGTGCGGAACTAAGACCCTGTCATCTTATTTCAAGAGAGGCCTACTTATTTCCGGAAAGTGGAAGGAGCGTAATGTGTATCTCGCAGGCGATGGCGCAAGGAATGAAGAAAAAACCCGGCGGTTCATTCTTCAAGTGGAATTTTTTCTCACCTTCCCTACCCTTTTATCTCGCCTTTTCAAGTGGTTTTTTTTTCTATTACGGAAGAACACCATTTCGTTAAAATTTGTTTACAGTCGAGGAAACACATTAAAACCTTGTTATATTTATTTTTTACTTCCTAGACACATACGTTGACTAAGGTGACCAAATGGTACGCATTATGCGTGATTTTACGCATTTTCAAAGATTTTTACGCATTTCTGGGACGACAAAAGTCTAGATTTCGACCCTTAGACAAGAAAAGACTTTCTAAGCAAGAAAATACCCCCAAATTTTGACTCTTTTTGACAAGGGAAAAGACTTTTTAGACAGATTTATACCGTTTTTGACATGAAAAGACCCTTTATATCAAGATTTCGACCTTTTTTGACAAGAAAAAACACTTTTTAGACAGATTTTCACTCTTTTTGACTAGAAACAACCCTTTTCAACCGGATTTTGACCCTTTTTGACAAGGGAAAACACTTTTTAGACAGGTCTATACCCTTTTTGACAAGAAAAGAACCTTTTCAGCCAGATTTCGAACCTTTTTGAAAAGGTTAGGAAAATTTCTTTTAGACAGCTTTCGACCTTTTTTGAAAAGGAAAAACACTTTTTAGACAGATTTTCACTCTTTTTGACTAGAAACGACCCTTTTCAGCCAGATTTTGACCCTTTTTGACAAGGAAAAACAATTTTCAGACAGATTTCTTCCATTTTTGACAAGAAAAGACCCTTTTTGACAAGGAAATACACATTTATGTGAGATTTTGACCTTTTATTGACAATAAAAGACCCCTTTTTTGGCCAATTTTGAATTTTTTTTTTGACAAGAAAATACCCTTTTCAGCCAGATTTCGACCCTATAACAAGAAAGACCTTTTATGGCCTAATTTTGAACCTTTATTTGACAAGGACATACCATTTACAGGAAGATTTTGAATCTTTTGGACAAAATACGCAAAATAGACTTCTGGTCACCCCAGTTGACATAAATAAATGAAATTACTAGACTTTTATTTATTTTTTATTTTTAAGTCTAAACAAAAGAAGGAAATCCTTCATATTTCAGTCGGGATATACATTTTTGAAACAGGAGCCGGAAAATTAATTTACCCGTCCTCAAACCACCCTCGGCCTCCAGAGCCGTCAGCTTCTCCCCAAATGCGTTTAAGCTCCACCAATTACCGTGACCTAAGAGAAGCACAGAAGTACATTATCGTCCCTTTATCCTTCATAGAAAATCAAAAGGAAACAATTATTTTGTTACAAACTTTTTTTTTAAAAAGCCGAAAGCCGCCGTGAGGCCGGCCCCAATAGCCTGCTTTCCTCCGGAAATCCGCTAAAAATAACATCAAATTTTGATGGACTGATAATAGAAATTTAATATGTGTCAAAATCTTTTCTGCAGGACTGTCATACCTCGATATAACAGTTATGGAAATTTCCAACCCCGGCGGGTTTGAAAACGGGTGAAAGACAATCTGCCCCACCCCGGCCCGCATGAAATCCGAGATTCCTCTTATAAACGAGGAAAACAATAAACTTTTCTTTTTATTTCTTTTTTTTTTTTTGGGGGGGGGGACGTCGAAAATGCGATATCAAATGATAAATTTCTCCGAATGAAAAGTTTAATTAAAAATAAAAAACACAAGGTAGATTTTTCATTAAAATTCTTTGATCAGAGAGATTCCCTTCTAAGGAATCTTTTTATTAAATTTAAATCCTTTTTAATTAGAATTTGTTCCATTTTAAGTTGCTTTCAAGCTCTAATTTTAATACCACCTCGTGATTCATTTCCGAGACAGTTTAACTGAGGCGAGAGATTATTCAAATCTCTCTTTATTAGTTTCTTGGAGGAGGCGTCTAGATTTGATTAATCCTATTATTAGTTTAAAATCGTTAAAATGAGTCTTTGAAGATTCCCTTCAACACGAAAAGTCAAGTTTATTATTTTGAGTGAGAGTGACCTAGTACGCATTTTCAAAGATTTTTAGGCTACAAGCATTTTTTTTCCTCGCATTTCTGGGGCGACAGCGATCCAAAGAGATAATAAAGTCATATTTTGAACTATTTTTCACAAGAAAAGACCCATTTCAGCCAGATTTTGAACATTTTATTGATAAGAAAAGACCCTTTTAAGCCATATTTTGACTTTTTTGATGTTGACTGACTTTTGTGATTCATCACAAGGAAGACACTTTTTTGACATATTTTGACCCTTTTCAGCCTAATTTCGAACTTTTTTTTTTAAATTATTATTATTATTTATTTTTTATTTTTTTATATTTTTTTTTATATTTTTTATATTTTTTTATATTTTTTTTTGTTAAGAAAAGACCCCTTTTCTGTAAGTTTTTGACAAGGAAAGACACTTTTCAGACAGATTTTGACCTTGTTTTGATTAAAAAAAAAGAAGACCCTTTCCTGCCAGATTTTGAACCCTTTTTGAAAAGGAATTTTTAGATTTTGTTGACCTTTTATTGACAATAAAAGACCCTTTTTAGCCTAATTTTGAACTAGCGATTTCGTAGAAAAGTATTGAGGTGGACGGCACGGAGGCTCCCAGGCCAGAGGCTTATATATTCGTGATCAGGAAGCTCTGGGGATCACAAAATATAAGATGTTCCTTTCATGTTTATTTCATATATATATATTTATTATATATATATATATATATATATATATATATATATATATATATATATATATATATATATATATATGTACATGTTCATCGCATAAACTGGAGCAATTTTGCATGAGGTTGATGAAACTCTGTATTTAGGGCCTAAAAAATTGAGAAGGAAACCTATTGAAAATGGCTTGAATCGAGCAAGCGGTTCTGGTACTTCGCTTAGGGCATAAGGGCATTTTCGTGATTTTCTCGGAACCTGAAGGTTTGAGATGGTTGAAAATCGTGACGGGAAGGTCCTAGGGGCCGAGGATCATAGTTAATAGCAGTTCAAATCTCAAAATCGGTTCTGGGACTTGTCTAAGGGGCCTAAATGGAATTTCGTGTTTTTCTTGTAACCTTAAGGTTTGAGATGGTTGAAAATCGTGATGGGAAGGTCTGATGATCCGCAGACCGTATTAAGAACGGTTCAAATCACGGAAGATGTTCTGGGACCCACGTTAAGGGGCCTAAATGGAATTTCGTGATTTCTTCGATACCGGAAAGTTTGAGATGGTTGGAAAAATATTATTATGGCCCGAGGACCATAGTAGAAGACAGTTGGAATCGCCTAAGCGGTTCTGAGACACTCCTGAGGAATTAAATAGAACTTCGTGATCTCAGAAAATAACAGCAGGAGATGGTCGAAATTGATCATAGGAGCTGCTCATGAACTGAGAATCACATTTGACAACAGATCAAGCCCGCATACGAAGAGGAAGCTACTTCTTAGGGCATTGATGAAATTAATTTTAGAATTTGAACTTTTGGCGGTGAAAATCACGTGGTTTATTGAAATATACTGAGCCATAGGCTTTGAAAATTTTTCGCTGATTTCTAGAAGAATTTAAGCTATTGTGGTCGGTGCGATGGAGCTCCGGGCTCAGAGACCCATTTCATTATTTTACTGTGGCGATAACCAGGTCATCAAAGATAGGCTTAGGGAAGGCCTTTCCGGAGGAAATCCGCTGCTTCTCGAGGCTTGCCTCGAGGCTTTTTTTATTAGAAAAGACTATTTTATGTTAGATTTCGACCTTCTTTTTTCACCTTAGTCAGAGTAGTCACATTCGTTGATAAGGTTGATAAATGACCCCAGATGGAAATAAGAAGGAAAAGAAAATTACTTTCGGGACCGAAATAATTCATTAAGACGAAACCGAGCGAGTTGGGCCATTTTGCCACCGTTTCATCTAAAAGAACGAGCAGTAAATGTAGCCTCTGTGGGACGGGGGAGGTTGAAAATGGAAGAATATGAGTTTAATATTTTTTCTTCCCCTTTTTTTCGAGACGGTAACGTTCATCCGCCCTCCGGTCTCCCTCGTTCTCGAGGTCTTTATTCGGCATACCGACCGACAACGCTTCTGGGTTACAAACGGGAAAAGGAAGCCTTCAACGTTGTATTTCAAGTTACCCCACGTGGCCAGAATACCAATAAGGGGAGTCGATGTAAAACATTGTTACGCCTAAAATGCGGGAAACGTGTGATTTGAATAAAAGAACAATTATAATCTTCAAGAATTCATCCAAGTTTTCTTCGATTTCCCCAAAATCTTCAACTCAAAATAGTGTGACCAGAAAAAATTAAAGGCTTTTAAATCTGCAAATAATGGAGCATTTAATTTTAAAATCTGGAAAAAAAGGGTCTTTTCTTGTGAAAAAGGTTTAAAATCTGGCTAAAAAGGGCTCTTCTTGTCGAAAAGAAGAGAGAGAAAAGAAGAATAAAGTTTTTTCATGCAAATAGGGTCAAAATCTGGTTAAAAAGGGTCTTTTATTATGAAAAAAGGTTCAAAATCGGACTGAAAAGGGTCAAATTCTTCCTGGAAAGTATCTTTTCTTGTAAAAAAAAAGTCAAAATCAGGCCTAAACCGCTTCTTTTTTGTCAAAAAAAAAAGTTCGAGTCAGGGTAAAAAGGGTCTTTTCTTGTCAAAAAGGATTAAAATTTAGCCAAAAAGTGTCTTTTCTTGTCTAAAAGTGTCTAAATTTTTCTGAAAATCATTAACAACAATCAAATGCTTAAAATCACGCGTAACGCGTACCATTTGGTCACCCTAAATGTGCTCAGAAGAAATTTTGCATCATTGAAAAGTTCGAAAATCGATAGTAGAAACATTCCCTACCACTGGGAACTAATAGGCCGTAAATGAACGTTTCATCGGACCTCTTCTGGTTTTCAAAAATTACAAAATGTTCGGATCCATTGAGCACGCGGTCGAAAACGTCATTATTTCTCCCTTGAATAAGAGCCCTTAAAACAAATTCGAGCGGAACCTTTTTTTTCCCCGTCTATATTTTAAACTCGAATGAAAAATTACTTCCAATTTCAATAATTGGCCGGGAGAGGATTTTCATCGTATTTTTCCTCCATCAAGAAAGCAATTTAACAATATTGAATGATCAAGAACAGTTTGGAATCTAATTTCCATACTGAACACAATCTCAATTGGTTTTGTTACAAATGAAATCCAAGAGAAATAATTTAACGAAATTTCTTTTAGGGTTGTAATAAAGGTTTTGTTTATATAGAAACCTCATCTTTTTCGATCGATTCTCTAGTCCCATTAATTAATCAATTCAGGATGGGATTATCTCCTCACAGATGGGCCACCACGATTTGAGGTTAGGAGTGGCGGGAGGCTGGGAGTGGTTGGGGAGTCGGCCTATAGAATTGAGGCGAGGAACGTTTTCAATCCTCTCAGTAAAATGCCGAACTCCGTACGTGTTTCCTATTGAATGTTTGAATCGTAGAATCATCACAGTTACCCCTTCCAGATTCCAAAAGCCATACAATCAACATCTATTTCGTTGTATAAAATAGTCCTCCGAGGCGAAACCCAACTTTTGTAATATCGCTATACTATTTTTTTACGAGAGGTGCAGTATACGGAATAAAATTGAATCCCCACCCTCGTGTTCCCTTCTATGTATAAGGTTTCTGAAAAAGAAAGATATTGTATTAACCTCGAACCCACGATTTTCGGTAGAGGATAGTGAAGGGAGGTGATGGAATGTTGGAGGAAGGGTGGGGTGAGGTGAAGGTGGTGTGGGTGGTTAGGAGGAGGTAATGGATGTTAGTGAGAAGGTGGTAAATGGGTAAGTGGGTGGGGGATGTTGGGTTGTCGGGGAGTGTCGAGGAAGGTAGGTAATGTGATTGAAGAGTGGGGGGAGGTGATGGTGGGGAGGGTGATGGAAAAGTGAGATGGGTGATTTACGGTTTGGGGAAGGGTGAGGTGAGTTGGTGGAGGTGGGAGTGGGTAGGTGGAGGTGACGGAGGAGATCGGGGAGGTGATGGATGTTTGGGAGAAGGTGGTAAATGGGTAAATAAGAGAGGGAAATTAGATGGTGAGACTGAAGAGTGGGGGGAGGTGATGGACTGCTTGGGGAAGGGTAAGCTAATTTGGGGCGGTGGTGGTGGGTATAAGAGGCTAGATGAGGTGATGGAAAAGAGAAGGTGATGTACGATTCGGTTGGGTAGGCCCGGTGATGGAAGAGGGGGAGGTGATGGATGTTTGGAGGAAGGTGGTGAATGGCTAAGTGGGGGGAGGTGGGGTGGTCGGGGAGTGTCGAGGAGGGTAGGTGACGTGATGGAAGAGTGGGGAACATGATTTTCGGTTGAAGATTAGCAGGGGAAGTGGGAATTGTTAATATACCGTTTGGAGCGAGGGGAGGTGATAAGAGAGCTGAGGGTGGTGATGAACTGTTGGGGGAAGGCTGGGGGTGTTCGTGGAGGGTAGGGGAAGTGGCGGGACGGTCTGCTTTTTAATTATTCCTAATTATGCAATCCGGCGAAATATTAAGCTCCTAAATGAACAGTCCTATTGTAAACTCTATAAAAAGGGAGGTTTTGTCCCAATTATTAGACTATAATATACCCCTTTGATGATGAAATTGCAAAATTGATAATTGATATTGATAATGAAATGTGGGTTCTTGTGCAACACGAATTTGATAACGTTACAAACATATTATCTGAAACAATACGTTACTGACACATCATTTCTGCCTAAATTGGCGAGAAAATCAAAGATATTTTAAATTATTTCACGCTGTGTTATTTCGGTGCGTCCGCTTCCCCAGGCTTAACGTTTTGTTTTTTACTGTGCGAACAACAATGGAGGATGATTCATGTGTTTATCCCTGTTTCCTTTTTTTAATCCGTTTTTTAGGCGCTCTCTGTGTAGTCACAATGAAAATTTTAACGTCTTATGTTTAAATCATTAGTTTGAAGAGGGGCCCCAAAAGGGTTGTTATGTTCGGACACGGATGAACGGGCTCGTGTTGTTGGGCTAGAGAGTCGAGGAGGAGTCGACCCGAATCCACTCACTGTCCCCCCATGAATATGTCCTCGACTTAAGTACCCGGAACTCCCCTAATGCTCCCAAACTTAAAAATCAAAACAAAAAATTTCTCTGTTTCAGGTAAGTGATAACAATCAGCAATTTTATGCAGAAAGTAAGGGATCGGCGAAAGGAAATGATTTGTATGATTCTCCGAGTCAGGAGATTGGAATTCGCGAGTTGAACAAGGTAAAACTAGAATCTTAATTTGTTTACCATAAGCGACCTTTTGTCATTTCATTAACGTAAAGTTTAAGGTTTGACATGAAAAGCGTTAAGCTTCCTTCCTTGAAAACCATTAATCAACTAAGCTACACCCAGGAAACATCTTCGTTATCTTACACTTTACGAACAAAAGTTTAATAACTTGGGTGACGACACATGGAAGGAAATCAAAATTGAATTATAGAAATTGGATAGTCGATATTGAATGACTTTTCTGGTTATATTGTACTTTTGTCCTCTTCTCCTAATGCCGGAAAATCCTTTTGTCCCAAATCTTATATTCAGCAAAAATATCGACAAAAAGATTATAGACAAAAGAAAGGGGAGGAGGAAAGGTCGTTTTAAATGGGATTTCATTAAAAAAGAACAGCGACTCCAGATTCTCGGGTCTTTACGGTGTTGGGGGTTGTAAAAACTAAAATGAGTCTCGCTGAGGCTATAAAGCCGTCCTCTTGATTTAAGAACTCTAGTCTCTCTAGAGATAAAAATTTAAATCGTGTAAAGTGTAAGATTAAAAAAAAGCCCAACTTTAAAAAAATTTGGGGCTCTACAAACGTCTCCACTAACATCCACTGTCCTAATCTCCTAGCTACCCCACCCTCCAACTACTTCCCCCCACCCTCCCACTACTTCCCCCACCATCCTATAGCTTCTTTTGATATCCTCTTTCCTCCCTACCCAAGAACCCTCACTACCCCTCACTACTCCCACCCAAGCATCACCTCCTTCAACCGCCTTTTCTTATTTTTTCCTGTACATAAGCCGTAGGCTTTTCCCAGGACCTCCTTCAACCACCCCCAACCTCCCATCACTTCCCTGAACCACCCCCAACCTCCCATCACTTCCCTGAACCACCCCCAACCTCCCATCACTTCCCTGAACCACCCCCAACCTCCCATCACTTCCCTGAAACCCACCCCCCAACCACCTCCCATCACTTCCCTGAACCACCCCCAACCTCCCATCACTTCCCTGAACCACCCCCAACCTCCCATCACTTCCCTGAACCACCCCCAACCTCCCGTCACTTCCCCCAAACCATCCCCATCACTTCCCCAAACCTCCCAGCACTTCCCCAAACCACCCCCACCCTCCCAGCACTTCCCCAAACCACCCCCAACCTCCCATCACTTCCCCAAACCACCCCCAACCTCCCATCACTTTCCGGAACCACCCCCAAACTAACATCACTTCCCCAAACCACCCCAACCTCCCATCACTTCCCCAAACCACCCCAACCTCCCATCACTTCTCCAAACCACCCCTAACCTCCCATCACTTCCCCAAATCACCCCCAAACTCCCATCACTTCCCCCAAACCATCCCCAACCTCCCATAACTTCCCTATTCCATCCCCAACCTCCTTTCACTTCCCTAAACCATCCTCAACCTCCCATCACTTCCCTAAACCACCCCCCAACCATAGTCCCACTCTCCCATACACCTCTATCCTCCCACCAGTTTATTCTCAACCTTATAACCCACCTTCCCCTCCCCCCCACACTAAATGAGCTAGTTTACATAGTTCCTGACGATGCTAGGGCCCAAAATAGTGCTTTTGAACTTTCATCTTGTTTCGTCCAGCACTAAATAATACAAAATTAGCTTGATGCTAAACCGTAAGGACATTGAACACAAACAGAGCGGTAGCCCTTTAGAATACAGAACTGTTGCATATACTCCGGCTCCTTGTTTAGACAATACCGGACGAGGGATATATGCAAATATCCCTTTTCTCGGGGTTTCACGTTACGACTACGCCAAGCCTAAACTCGAACCTACTCCTACGGATTTACATGTTAATGGTCGCACGCCCCCCTTTCTCCCGAGATCTGGAACCAAGAGGTAAACTCCCGAGTGAAATTGATCATTTTCTCTAACTACGCAAACTCATCAAACGGAATTGCAATTGCCTCAAGAAAATTACTAGTTGCTCCCTTAAGAATTATTTATGAAACGGGTTTCTGGCTCCTTGATTATATATTCAATTCAAAAACTTGAGCAGCTCATGTGGTTGGTGCGGATTAGGTGAAACAAACCGCGAAACTTCGCTTTTTCAACAACCATTAAAACTGCATAAAGAGATTTAAATTGACCTTTTTTTGTTAAGAGTGGCTGACCACAAAGATGCATTAGCTCCCTTTTTCCAAGCCCTAATCCTCTTCTATCAGAAACAGATACTTTCCTCCCTTTTCGAAAGGAAATTAAACGGAAAGTGGTTTTCGACCGCTAACTTTCGGTCACTTAGGCTAAGTCGGATCTGGAGGTTAACATCAAACAACTTTCGAGAATTCTCCCCCTTCTTTCGCAATGTGCGCCTTTCTGCCGATCTCGAGATTAAATAGCTAAGTTTAAAGAAGCCCTTTTTTTCCCCCTGGGCGTCTTATCGTCTAAAAAAAGGGTTTAGGGACGGCAAAAAGGAAATTCTTGGGTTTAGATCTTTTCAAAGAGGATTTTTATCTAAAGGAGGGGTTTATTTATTGGTTTTTTTCCTCCCCTAATATAATTAAATTTTCAACCTTAAAACGAAATTGCGCTATTTAAAAATGTGATAGTTTCTGTCAGACGTCACTTGTATAGCATTTTGTTGTCTATTTCTGTTGAATCCGCCTGTCTGATATGGCGGAGTTCGTGTTTCCGAAACGGTATCAACAATTCATGATGCTTCTCTTTCGGAGGAAAGGCCGGCCTTTATCAGAATATTCACCTTCGACCTTAATCATTCAAATTTCGTCCGTACTTGGACTGTAAATTGAGCAGTCAAAGATGGTTATGGCAAATCCCTTGAGCTATTAACATTCTCAATAGAATTTATTGTACTAACTCGTTTTACAACCTTCCACCACCTTCGCAGTTTTCTCACCCCTTAACTCACACACCACCTCCTTTACCAGCCATAACCTCCCATCAACCTCCCCTCCATCTCCCCCAACCTCTCCACAACCCTTCCACCACTTCGCCTCGTCATTTTGACCATCCTTGATCCCTTCCCAAATCGCGGGTTTGAGGGAATTATAATTTTCTTTTTGAAAAAATTAAAATGTTTATACACTCAACTGAACAAGCTGAGTGCTATGGACTGGACCAAATTCGTTAAAAGGGTCTAGTAATTATCGGATTGGAAGGGGTGGTTTAACTGATTATTGATTGAATAATTGTTTTTTCTGATATTAAAGTTGTCTTGTTTAATAAAAAAGTTTAAAAACTTTATAACAAGTGTAGTGACTAATTAACACGCGATAGGGAACATATTGATTACATCGCCACCCTTTCAGTTTACAACGTAAAATGGATTAGTGCGGATACGCAAGAGGTGTTAAACTTCACACAAGGAACTCCTCTATTGGATTATTAGACTCCCTGATAGCTGAGGGATAATTAGTTCGAATTAATATCCAGTAGATTTTCCGTCCCCGTCTGCTAAAGCCTTCATTAAAGGCTGGATTCCTCACAGTACGTGAACACGAACAATCAATGTCAAACAGAAAAAGAAAACTAAGATCTTTTGTGCTCTTTCCACCTTGTGACTAATGAACCCTTTGTTGACTTGGACGGCATGCGAGGATCCTTTTTCCTTTTAATCCGACTTTTCCTTTACTCTTTCACTCCGAAGGAAGTTAAATTAGATTTTTCTTTAACCAAAGGATTTAAATGAGCTCCTTTTTTTTCACTTTCAAAGTCAATCGATTTTCTGAAGGGCCATCAATAATCTTAACGGTTAAAAATTTTTTGTTGAATTCGATTTTGTTGTGCAGATGTTCTAGACTGGGAGGCATGGTCGTCTCCAGATAGCCCGCCCCCTTTATTAAAGAAAACGCGTATCTTTCGACACCCACCTGGCACAAACACCATCGTCTTAACGCCCGAGGCAATATTGACTCTCAGAGAAGACATGCGCTATTCCGAACTTTTCGAAAAAGGTTATATAAATGAGGATATGTGAAAACAAGTCACTTTGTTGTCGCATTTCTTCCTGAAAGAGTCTCGGCTAATTGTATTGATCGTCCACGACCAGGCCAACAGTCCTTCTATATCCCTCCCAAACGCGTTTTCTACATGTATGATTCAAACTGTTCAGAAATTCACGTTTTTTGAATTTTTACTCTATGGAAGGTTATCGTCGTAAAATATGAAGGTGTTCCTACCTTGAAAGTAGCTTATCTGCTTTCGTTCTCAAATGCTTTCGTTAATAAATCACGATTTGGCTCTTCTCCAAAGTGCACCCGAGGAAAGATGAGAGATAAAGCATTCTTTCACTCGGGTACTTCAGACAAAAGGACTCTAACAATGTGTCACCGTTAAAAATATTTAAAAAAAAATATTCCCAACTTTTTGTTCGAACTGATGTAGGGTCCGAAGGGGACTTTTTGTCGTTTATAACTAAGCCCTTGGACCATAAAACCTGATTTATACATATGCATCGGCTTATAAAGTACCTTAACGTATAAATTTAAGTTTTTTGCCCCCTAAAAGACCATAAAAAAAAAGATAAAGGAGGGAAACCCTATTGGTTCGAATATTCACGTCATCTAATTTTAGTACTTTTCAAGGAAAAAAGACCTTTTGTGTCCTAAACATGGCATGACTTCCCCAACTTTCATACCCACAAGGAGTAGCTAAAGGGTAGCCAGATTGGGCGATTTATCGAAAATTGGGATTTTTTGTTGGGCCTAATCTGGCAACACTGCAACCCACAAAGTTTGGCTTTTGACATTGTTGCCATTTTGGGCAATTTATCGCAAATTGGGCTACTTTTGTAGGGCCTAATCTGGCAACACTGCAGTCCGCACAAGTTGATCTTATTTGACCAGTGTGTGCCGTTTTGGGCAAGTTTATCACCAATTTGGCCACTTTGTTGGGTCTAGCCTGGCAGCACTGCAAGTCCACAGTCGAGCTTACTGACAGGGTTGCCCATTTTGGGCCATTATAGTCCATCTTTGGACAACTTTGTTGGGTCAACCGTGGCTACACTGCAGTCTTAGCCATTTATGTAGCGCCAATTGGGCAACTTTTGTGGGTCACCTTGCGCCTCAGTCCCCAAGGATCTTTGACAGTGTTGCCATTTTGGGCATTTATGGCCACATTGGACAACTGTTCGGTCTCAACCTAGGCACACTCAGCCCATCAAGTCGATCTTTTGACAGTGGTTGCCATTTTGGGCAATTTATAGCCATTGGACAACTTGTTGGGTCCAACTGCAACACGCGTCCCAAAAGTCGACTTTTGACATGTTGCCATTTGAGCAATTTATCCCAATTGGCAACTTTGTTGGGTCTAACCTGGCAGCACTGCAAGTCCCAAAAGTCGATCTTTTGACAGTGTTGCCATTTTGGGCAATTTATCGCCAATTGGGCAACTTTGTTGGGTCTAACCTGGCAGCACTGCAGTCCCACAAAGTCGATCTTTTGACAGTGTTGCCATTTTGGGCAATTTATCGCCAATTGGGCAACTTTATTGGGTCTAACCTGGCAGCACTGCAGTCCCACAAAGTCGATCTTTTGACAGTGTTGCCATTTTGGGCAATTTATCGCAAATTGGGCTACTTTTGTAGGGCCTAATCTGGCAACACTGCAGTCCCACAAAGTTGATCTTTTGACAGTGTTGCCATTTTGGGCAATTTATCGCCAATTGGGCAACTTTGTTGGGTCTAACCTAGCAGCACTGCAGTCCCACAAAGTCGATCTTTTGACAGTGTTGCCATTTTGGGCAATTTATAGCCAATTGGACGACTTTGTTGGGTCCAACCTGGCAACACTGCAATCCCACGAAGTTGATCTTTTGACGGTGTTGCCATTTTGGACACTTTAACGCACTACTTCGTTGGGCCTAATCTGGCAAAACTGCTAAAAATCAAACAAATTGGTGAAAAAGTTAACTTTTAATCATTAAAAAATGTCAAACAATTTTACAGCCTTGTTAATATTTCATGTTATGAACTAACTACGAGAGGAAAAAAAGTTATTGCATTTTTATGGGTAATTTATTATCGTTAAAATCTCATCTACTCGGAAGCTCGTTTGTATTTTTTAACGTTATTAAAACTTCCAAGATCCACTCGAAAGTATAAAACTTTATTTATTCTAAAATTTCTCGAAGACCAACAGAACTCTTGAACAAATAATATTTAAAATAATTTCTCGAAATTAGGGAAATTTCCTCTCCGGGTCGTAGATTTTGTTTAGCCCCGACATTGGATGATCGTTGTAATTAAGACAGTTGAGTACATTTTGAGGATGAGGGGGGTGAGGTGGGACCTATCAAGGGCTCCGGAAAGTTTGTGGTCTTTTACTCTCTCGGGTTTAATCAACCTGCCTTTTAGACGCTCTTCCCTTTCCCCCTTTCGAAGCCGAGGTTTCATACTTCTTACCGCACTTATATACGGGAGTTCGAAGTATCTTCTAAAAGTTTTTACTCCCATGAAGAAACAAGAGGCTTTTACGACTTACCAGATAGAAAACATTGATTTAGAAAACAAGAATCGAAAATCATTTTTGAAATCAACAGGAATCCTATCACTTCCCCATCCACCTACACATCCCATCACCTCCCCTGCCCATTATGAACCTCCCCGGTGGTTATGTATGGGTTTTTGTATGTGGGAGGTGTTGGGAAGGTGTAGGACCTGGTGTTTACTTTTAATTTAGGGGATATGATAGAGCAGAAGTTCCCAAACTTTTCCACAGTGCGCCCCCCTTTTAAACAACTTTTAAACAAATAAAAACCTGTGCAAATCGAATGATAATTTTGAGGTTTTGAAGAAAATTGGGGTTTTAAAAATGTAGATTTTAAGGTTTGTGACAAAATAAATTGCACTTAGAACGCTGATTCTGAGGTTTTTTGACGAAAAATTGGCTCTTAAAACCATGATTTTGAGGTTTTTGACACAAAAAAAATTACTCTTTGAAGTTGATTTTGAGGCTTTTTTTTAAACGAAAATTTGACTTTAGAAATGTAGACTTGGAGGTTTTTGACGAAAATTTTAATAATAATAATAAATTATTTTATTAAATTTTGGCCCGTATCACCAAATTTGGCTTCTAAAACCTTGATTTTGATATTTTTGACGAAAATTTGGCTCTTGAAACCTTGATTTTGAGGTTTTTGACGAAAAATGTCTCATAAAACTTTGATTTAGAGGTTTTACGAAAATTGGACTTCACAATTAATATTGATTTTGAGGTTTTTGAAGAAAATTTGGCTCTTAAAACTTTGAGTTTTAGGGTTTTTTTGACGAAAATTAGGCTGTACAATTAATGTTGATTTTTAGGTTTTTGACGAAAATTTGGCTCTTGAAACCTTGTTTTTGAGGTTTTTGACGAACATTGTCTCTTAAAACTTTGATTTTGAGGTTTTTGAAGAAAAATTGGCTCTTAAAATGTCGATTTTAAGGTTTTTGATGAAAAATAGCCTTAAAATATGTTCAGAAAGAAAAGAAAAACTAAACTTTTGGGGGGTATTTGAAAAAAAAAATCTTGAGCCTGCCCACGCCCCCCCCCCCTGGGAAAAGCTTACGCCCCCACGTTTGGTAACCATTGTGATAATCCAGAAGGTTCGGTAGGTGTTGAGAAAATCAAGGGAAGTAGAGAAAATTTTGGGAGAAGTTGGTATGTAGGGGGGTGGTTGGGGAAAATGATAGGGGGGATGTGTTAGGTGATTTGCAGAGGACCCATTTTTGGAGAATATTTAGAGGCCCGAATTTCAGTGTTCGAATTATCCTACTACATACCACTCTTTACACAAAAAAACACTTAAAATACAATTTACGGTTGGGTTGCATACAGCATTCTTCGAATTCACATACCAAACTAACCAGGTATTCGCAATTAGGAGAAATTATAGAATACCCTTTTACTGTAGATTTAACGTAAAGTTCATGTCAGGGATAGGTTAGGAATTGCAGAGTTGTTCTATTCGACAATACGAGACTATTAAAGCGAGACACGAACGTCTGATATTTAGACACAAACAATAGAAGCGTTGCCGAGGCGATTAGAACGGAGAGAAACTAAATTTAACAATGTTAATTAAACTGTCTCTTGTGAACGATGACGTTTCGCCAAGCCATGAAAATTTAATTAAACAATCGGAACGATTTTTACATGGATCATAAAATCACAAAGCCATCAAAATTACCGAAGTTGAGTAGCGAAAAAACCGATAAATAATTTTAGAATTGGAAATGGAAAAGGCCTGAAGGTAGTTTTTAATATTCCGAGACCATTCTTTTTACCTCCCCTAACGTTTTATAAAGAGAAGAAAATAAATTATTCTAAAGGTTGTATTAAAAAGAGTTTTAACTCGCTCACCATGAATCGAAAGTCGACCACCTCGAATCAATGCGTATTTACCATATCACTTTCGAAACCAACCATACCATCACGCTCAGAAACTTACACAATCACTCTAAAGCACCCAGATCTACCGAAACTACAAGACACCAGTGAAACGCAAGCAAATCAGCCGAAACCACCGATCACCGAAACCACCCAAATCACCGAAACCACCCAAATCACCGAAACCACCCAAATCACCAAAACCGCCCAAATCACCGAAACCACCCAAATCACCGAAACCACCCAGATCACCGAAACCACCCAAATCACCGAAACCACCCAAATCACCGAAACCACCCAAATCACCGAAACCACCCAAATCACCGAAACCACCCAAATCACCGAAACCACCAAATCACCGAAACCACCCAAATCACCGAAACCACCCAGATCACCGAAACCACCCAAATCACCGAAACCACCGAAATCACCGAAACACCCAATCACCGAAACCTTCCAAATCACCTAAACCACCCAAATCACCGAAACCACCCAATCACCGAAACCAACCAAATCACCGAAACCAACCAAATCACCGAAACCACCCAAATCACCGAAACCACCCAAATCACCGAAACCACCCAAATCACCGAAACCACCCAAGTCACCGAAACCAACAAATCACCGAAACCTTCCAAATCACCTAAACCACCCAAATCACCGAAACCACCCAAATCACCGAAACCACCCAAATCACCGAAACCACCCAAATCACCGAAACCACCCAAGTCACCGAAACCAACAAATCACCGAAACCTTCCAAATCACCGAAACCACCCAAGACACCGAAACCACCCAAATCACCGAAACCACCCAAGTCACCGAAACCAACAAATCACCGAAACCTTCCAAATCACCTAAACCACCCAAGACACCGAAACCACCCAAGACACCGAAACCAACCAAATCACCGAAACCTTCCAAATCACCGAAACCAACCAAATCACCGAAAAAAAGTTGCTCAACATTATCTAAAAAAGATGTGATATCCTTAAAAACACTCCGTGTAAAAAACACCCCGCCCCCTCGCAAAAACCATTCTGCAGGATATCAAAGATAGTATTTGGGAAGGCTTTTCATGAGGAAATCCGCTGCTTCCCGAAGCTTTTTTTGTTTTGTCAATCGATTTTCGTTCGGCCGAAAAAAAACCAGTGAAGGGTGAAGTTTTGATAAGCTCGGAGAAAAAAGGGGGCGTCAGCTTGACGGGAATAACTGCCCGAGAACTCGCTTAGTGCTGATCTTCGAAAACTCGAGTGCACTTAAATTGAAGAAAAAAATTTTATTTAGTCCTTAAAAAGACGGATGCGTTTTAAATTTAACTAAAGAGAAGGGCGAAAGTACCGCCTTGGGAAATCTTGCTTGTCCTTTGACCTTTATTGATGTCCATCCCCCTAGAGAACCTAAGACAAAATGGGTTCGCCCTCTAATAATTAATTTTTTTCAAACTTGAGAAAACTTTTTTTATAAAGCCTATTCAATATTGAAGTAACACCTTTTCAAAAAAGTTTTTGACCCTCCGATGAAAAAAATCTTTTATCCTCCCTCGCCAATTATTCGGTATTAAAAGTTTAATCGTCTTTCCTACTCAAACAAAAGATGAGCTTTTTCAAGCGAGATTTATCGCAAAGAGGGATTTTTTTCCTTTTTTTTTCTGGAGGGACATTAATCACTTGATTTCCTGGTATTACGCTCTATTACCTTTCCATTTAATTGAAGAACTCTTTCAAAACGCATTTACTAAATAAAGTTTATGAGAAAAAATTGGTATATTAAACAAAACTGAAATAATTAAGCTGAATAATCTCGGCGTAGATTAAAAGCGTTGGGATTTTAATTGAAATATTCAGTTTTGATTAGGAAGGTCCTTTGGGAATGTGCCGATGGTGATGCGGAGGCCACGTCCCCTTTTCGACTATGTAATCTCGAGGATTAGCCCATTAGGCCCATACTCCCCCTAATAACTAATTAACATTATCATCCTCAGATCGCTCTATTATCCAACGGATGAACCTCATTAACGTTTATTAGAAATTGCTCGGGTGGAAAGGGAGAAAAAACGATTTAAAAAACGGAAAGGAGGGGGTATTTTGGAGAACTCCCTTAATTTCAACTTTAGTGAACTTGATCCACGTTTAACTTTATAAAACTTCACCCTCATCTTATCCGGAGAACTAAAAGATTATAGGCGAGGGTTCCAAAGACTTAAGTGAGGGATTTTCTCGCTGTCTTTTTTCCGAGGAGGCCATCTTAATCTTTTTAAATCGGGGATTCATCCAAGTAGGAAGTTAGTGGTTTCCTCGGGGTGGTCTCATTTAAAACTATCGGGACACCCTGTAATGTGTAAACCCATCTGAGATGCAAGGTCCAGGGTATTGGAATCTATGCCTGGATTTTGACCCTTTTTCACAAGGAAAGACACATTTTAGACAGATTTTGATCCTTTTCATCCTATTTTTGAACCTTTTTTGGATAAGAAAAGATCCTTTTCAGCCGGATTTTGACCCTTTTTGACAGAGAAAGACACTTTTTAGACAGATTTTGACCCTTTTTGACAATAAAAGACCCTTTTCAGCCAGACTATAACCCTTTTTTGACCCAAAAAAAAAACCGGTTTTGGCAAGATTTTGACCCTTTTTCACAAAGAATGACACTTTTCGGACAGAGTTTGACCCTTTTGGACAAGAAAAGACCATTTTCATCATGATTTGGAACTTTTATTTTTTTTAAAATTAGGAACAGTTGTAGACGAGATATTTGGAACCCTTTTGACAATAAAATCAATACTCCTTTTCAGTGCAGACTATAACCCTTTTTTGACCCAAAATCTCAAACGTGGTTTTGGCAAGATTTTTGACCCTTTTTCCACAAAAGGAACATAGGACACTTTTCGGCAAACTATTTGAACCTTTTTGGGGAGGGAGGGGGGGGGGGGGAGCAAAAATAGACCTTTTCCACATCTGAGTTTGGTGAAAAACTTTTTATTTTTTTTAAATTTAGTGAACCTTTGTAAGACAGATTTTGACCCTTTTTGATCATAATAAGACGCCGTGTTCCAGCCAGACTATAACCCTTTTTGAAAAAAAAAAAAAAAAAAACAAGAAAAAAAAGGGCACCGGTTTTGAGTTCATAGATTTTTGACACTTTTTTCACAGAGAGTGACACTTTTCGGACAGAGTTTGACCTTTGGGACGAAGAAAAGACCCTGTTTCAGCGGCCGATTATTGATCCTTTTTTACAAGGCCAAAGACAAACTTTCAGACAGTTTGACCCTTGTTTGACAATAAAAGACCCTTTTCAGACAGACTAAAACTAACCCAGTTTTTTTGACCAAAAAACGAAAAAAAGACCTTTTCATGCACCCTCCTGACTTTTGCCCCTTTTTTAAAAGGAGAGAACTTGTTCAGACAATTGTCACCATTGTATCTACACAATAGAACTCCAATAATTCTGCTAGCATATATTGAACCTTGTTTGACAAAAAAAAAAGAGACCCTTTTCAAATAGATTTCGACCCTATTTTACAATAAAATATCCGTTTTGGCCAAATTTCTAACCTTTGTTTGACAAAAAAAAAAAAAACCCTTTTTAGGGAGATTTTGCATTTTTTCAACAAGAAGTGCCCTTTTTAGCCTGATTTTGAACGTTCTTCAGTAGAAAAGTCCCTTTTTATCCAGATTTTAAAATTTAAATGCTCCACAATTTGTAGATAAAACTCTAAAATCCTTGGTGTACACAAAATGAAAAATTTCATCTGGTCACCCTATCCCCCTCCCTCCCATCACGTCCATCCACCCATCCCAAACCCATCCTCTCTCTTCCACAATCAACCTTCGATATTCCTCCACCTCCCCCACACTCCCGCAACCTCCCTTACCCTACCATGACCCCCCCCTCCTTGGATATGAGTTGAAGGTAATCAGTAAAATTTGATCTAAGGCTGTAAATTGTAATTATTTAGGCAGCAATGTTTACAAAGAGTAATGAGCTCGCCCCAGCACTCAAAATAATTAAAACGAATTTTTTTATTTGACACAAATATTTGTTCAGTGTAAAATAGCATTAATTACCTTTTTGATAAAGATCGTCGGGGAGGAAAAATCACGTTTTATTAATTACAAAATCCATTGGTAGCTTCACATCGGATGTAATACATTTTCGATATCGTGACTCTGTTTAGGGTGATAGCTTTTCGTATAATATTCGGAGGGCGGAGGGACCTCTCCAATATCGCTGAAAGCATGCTCGGGTAATTATGGATCCTTTGTACGGAAGAGAGGGGAGGGGGGGAGGGATGAAAACGGTTACCGGGCGACTGATAAATTGTAAACAGCGTTCACAATACACAAAACGCAGGAGGGCAATTTTAACACGTGTAGACTCATGTTTAATTTCAAATGTTTTATCAACAATCGTTGATGATATTCATTCAGATGGACGATATAAAAAGTTCAGATTGGGCGTGCCAGAGAGTGGACCAGCCGATTATTTGCCAGAATTTTGACCTGACGAAAAAAAGTATCAAAGTAAACCCCCCTTGGTTTTCAGCCAAAAATCGATTGGGTTCAATAAATTTTGGCTCCAACATACAGGGTGCTCCAAAAGGACCCCAACTTCGTTATTTTAAATACAAACCCTATGTTTTGGCGATGAAAATAGATTTAACGCTTGATTTCTAGCAACTTTTACTTAAAACACTTTTTTGTAGGTCCAAAAGTTCCAGTGGAATGAACGAAACTGACAAAAAAAAGTATCGAAGTCTAACTCAGGAAGGTTTTAAGTAAAATTTATTGGAAATCAAGCTTATAATCGATTTTCATCGTCAAAACATAGGGTTTGTACATAAAATAACGAAGTTAGGGTTGTTCTGGAGCACCCTGTATTTCAGATCCAAAAGTTATTGATCCCAATCGATTTATTGCTAAAATTAAAAGGTGATTTGCTTGGATATATTTTTCGTCAGGTCAAAAGTCGACAAAGCTGGCACGCCCCAAAAATTTCATTTTTTAATAAAATGTGGTTTCTTTAAGGAAAAAAATTATAAGGGAGGAAAGAAGAAAAAAAAGGTCGTTAAGGTCGTTAAGTTTATCGATTTCGTATCAGTCAGCAAGTTAAAAAATAGCGAAGTAAGCTGAGGACAATTTTCAGATCGCTAATTGCCCAGAGGTTTTTTTTTCCTTTTGTGGCAAGTCATTGTGGGGAGAAAAAAGGCCTGACACGTACAACATGGAAAAAATACCAAGGCGGAAAAAAAAAGCTTTTTTTCCACTCACCCTTTCGCTAATTCTTTAAAACATGATCCACCGGATGCCAACCATCTTTTAAACAAAGTTCAATTTCCCGGTTATATAGGAGGGGAAATATCGGAGGAATTTTTAAGGGTAAAAATGGACTTGGTTATTTTCAAAAGCCTACCGAAAAGTTCATGGAATAATACGATGAGGCAACGAGATTGAAAAGTATTGATTGCTCCAACACTGCTTCATATAATTTCAAAAATTGAAATATCGCTCAAAATTGTCAGTTTCAAAATAATTTTTATAAACTTCTGAAATGCTCGTGAGGGTTTAGCTATTCGGATATGTCGAACGGACGTGAGAGGAGGAAAACAAGGTTAGAGAAAAAATTATTATCGAAAAAGGGTGTAAACCTTTCCCTCTTTTGAATAAATTATTCGGTTTAAACGTCATGAAAATATCAAGGGAGGGGCGGGATGTGAAGTGCGATCCATCAAGTAGGTATTCATAGGCTTTGGGACGTCACGTCGCTCCGCGGGTAGGTAACCTGATTGATGGGGTCGCCCGTTCGCTGAGTGGGCCACGGCGCGACGCCTCCGAAAGACGAGCACTCGCCTTCAAAACACTTTCAATGAATACGTCGTTCATCTTTCACCCTCTTCTTTTCAACTACAAAATCAAATCCCAAGTGTCTCGATAAAAGTAAATGTTCATTCGCTTTTTTTCTTAACCTCAGAAGACGTACAGAGTATTTCAAGACCTAAAAACTTCGTTCACAAAACACAAAATTTCATGGAGCAATTTTTTTTAGTAGGAGATTTAGACTGTTTTAGAAAATTTTCAAGCCTATTTAGACCGGTTTAGAACGTTGTAGTGCGGAAAGGAGTCATCGATTTCAGGTATAAAATTAACGATTTTTTTTTTTTAGCCGCCTATAATTAATTTTCCTCCAATTTGTCCTCATTGTCTAGAATACTTCAAAAAAGCCAACAAGATTTTAAAAAAAATTCAAATTTTAGGCCTCTGGGATCGCTCTACGCGCAAGAAAAAAAAAAATAAATAAATAAATAAATAAATAAATAAATAAAAAAAGTTTCTCGTTTGTCAAATTGACATCTTTTCTTTTTGCAAAAGCTAGGAAAAAAATTGACAACTTCTAATGGTTTTTGTACATAATTAATTGTTTTCAGACACAGAAAGGAGTGAAGAAAGAAAGAGAGCCGGGGAAGAATAATGAAGAGGGGGCTTATCGGAGTAAAGCTTCCCGCTGTCCGATTGATGAGAAACCTCTGACCCGGGCTTCCTTCCCGTTATAGTTTTTGCCTCGTTCCACCGATAAACCATACATCAGACTTTCTATACACTTCGAACAAGAATCGATTTTCCCACAAAAGCCGGATTTAGAAAAAAAAAGAAGGACCTAGCTTTATGGGGAATGATATAAAAAAATTTCTAACCAGTATTGCTTGAAAAACCGAACAGAATTTTGCATATTTTCATTCTTGATGTACGGTATCACTGAAAATAATT